>CAUYQG010068624.1:0-12328 GCA_963574415.1 Tarsius wallacei
TTTTTGAGTTATTGATGATGGCCATCCTGACTGGAGTTAGGTGGTATGTCAGTGTGGTTTAATTTGCATTTCTCTCATACAGAATGTTCCTTAAAGCTGATGATAAGTTTGCCTTTAAAGGTCAGAGTTTCCAAAGTAGACAACACAAACGTGGGCACAGTATCATCTTCACGGTGAATAATCATTCTGCCTGTTGTGCGGTGGTTCATGCTATGTGCCTCTTATCCCGAATAGAACACCAGTCACCCCCTCCATCGCCATGAAGAGCTGGAACACCACATGCATTCTCAGTGCTCCCCGGGGCTGGGGCAACCCAACAGGGAGAGTGCCTGCCAGGTTATACTGCGAAGGGAATGAGTACACATCACTAATATCAGTCTAAGTCCAGGTGCCCAGCTTGAGCAACTTAGTTTCCAAATGTTCAGCGGAAAAGGGAAGGGAGGGACAAAGATCGAATAAGTAATTCTACTTCAGTATAGAAAAATCAGCCAGTTGAGTCACGTAAAATATTGAGTTCAGAAGCCAGTGGGTAACAGAGGAGACTCGGGATGACGTCACCATAGGAAGGACTGGAACTGCGTCTTGCACGGCACAGAGGAGACCGAGCATTTCAGGAGTGGCACAACAAGCACAGGGACCCAGGCGTTATGAAATATGTGTTTCCTTGCAGAGAACACACTTGAAATGTTTTGACACTCAGCATTTGTGCCTGTTTTGGAATCATTTTAAGCATGACTTATAAAACCAACATAAATCTTGAGAAGTACTGTCCAATGAAAACCACCAGAAAAATGGCTCTAAATTATAAAAAAAGGAGTAAGCCCGGTAGTAGATCTTATTTTTTATTTACTATAAAGTTCAGCCAAGACAAATCAGTGGGAAAGAATAGTCTTTTCAACAAAGGGTGCCAGGACAACTGAATACCCCATGCAAAGGCTATGAAGGTGGACCCCTACCTCATTCCATATTTAAAATCAACTGAAAGTGGAACAAAGACCTCAATGAAATCTACAGCTGTAACATTGTTATGTAAGTCTGTGTGACCTTGGATTTGGCAATGGTTTCTTAGGTAGAACCCTGAAAGCACAAGCAACAAAAGGAAAATTATAAATTAGACTTCATCAAAAAATACAAACTTTTATATGTCAAAGGAAAATGATCAAGAAAATGAAAAGATAAACTACAAAATGGGAAAAAATAATTTCAAATCAACTATCTGATAAGGGTTGGCTATGGTATAAATGTAGGTGTCCTCCCAAAATTCAGAAGTTATAACCTAATACTTAAAGTGATAGAATTGTGAGGCGGAGCTTCCAGGGATTGACTAAGTCATGAGAGCTTCACCTTTCAGAATGGGATTAGCACCCTTATAAAAAAAAGGCTCAAGTAAGCTTCCCTGCCCTTTCTGCCTTGTGAGAACATAATAGGAAGATGACATCTTTGAGGCAGAGAGCAACCCTCACCAGACACCAAATCTGCTGATGTCTTGATCCTGACCTTCTAGCCTCCGGAAGTGTGATTAATAAATGTCTGTTGTTTATAAATTAACCATTCTAGAGTGTTTTGTTTTAACAGTTCAAATGAACTAAGACAGGGTCTAATATCTGAAAATGTATAAAATATCTTACAACTCAACAATGAAAAGTCAAATGCAAAAATAAAAATGGTCAAAGAATTTCAACAGATACTTCCCCCAAAGAGGATATGCAAATGACCAATAAGAACATGAAAAGGTGCTAAATACTATTAATCATCAGGGAAATGAAAATCAAAACCATGGTGAGATAGCACTATATACCCAACAGCACAGTGCAGCTATCACAAAATAAAAATGGAACATGTCAAGTGCTGATGAGAATGCAGAGAAATTATTACACTCAAAACTTGTTGATTGGACATGTAAAATGCTCCATCCTCTAGGGGAAACAGTTTGGAAGTTCTCAAAAAGCTAAATATGTAATTCTCATATGACACAGCAATTCTTAGATATAAACCCAAGAAAAACAGTTTGGTGATTCCTAGAAGGTCTAAAAATCAACCTTCCATATGACCCTGCAATCCCACTATGGGGAATATACCTGGAGGAACTCAAATCACTCTATGAAAAAGATGCCTGCACACGCATGTTTATTGCAGCATTGTTCACAATAGCAAAAACATGGAACCAACCGTGCTGCCCATCAAAAGAAGACTGGATTGAAAAAATGTGGTACATATACATGATGGAATATTATGCAGCCATAAAAGACAAAATTATGAACTTCACAGCAACTTGGATGGATTTAGAGTCTATAATTCTGAGTGATCGATCACAGAAACAAAGAACTAAGTATCACATTTCTCACTCATAAATGGGCCTTGAACAACTATCATAATACTATAAGGAAAGGATTGGCAGTAGCAGGAAACAGCCAGGGGGCGGGAGTCGAGGCCAGATTGGCAGTAGTGGGGGAGGGGAGACACACCTCATCAACAAGAGTACCTGCATAATGAACATTTGTATATTTAACCCTGAATTGTGCCCCACATCTTTAAAATAAAAAATTTGAAAAATAAATAAATCCAAGAAAATTGAAAACATATTCATGCAAAAACTTGAACATGAATATTCATAGCTGTATTACTTATAACCACAAAGCCCAGACTTGAGGGTCAGTGACACACTAGACTTTAGAAGAGTACATTTTTATTCTCTCCTCAGGGAACAATCTGTTAGAAGGCTAATAATCTTCACCCTTTTCTAAGAAGCCAAGGAAGATCCCATTTCATGCTTGTGAATGAATCTGTAGGAGACTACTAAACATCACCTTTTCTAAGAAGTCAAGGAAGAATCAGTTTCATAAGGCAGAGACATCCTTGCGCTTGGGGCCAGCCTGAGCCCAAGTGCCATGGCCACGCCTCTCTGATCATGCTCTCAGATCTGCACCAGGTCAGGGTGGGGAAAGGCTGGGGATGTCTGAATAACCGCCCCCTCCACCTGTCTGTGTTTCTGACAGGTGTGGCTGGTAGCAGAACAAGCTCTTACACCCCCAGGTGGCTGTACACCTGCATTCTCTCCTTGACTTGGCAAATTTTGGACCTGGAAGAAACAGATTTAAAGTTCCCCTTGACTTTTCCTGGAACATTCCTATCAGCCACATTCCAGAGTTCAGTTTAGAACTCATAGGCAAACTTACCACCATGCATGTTTCTTTTCTTCTCAAAGACATTAAAAGGTTTCTAGAGCAGGGCCCCTTTTTGTTTTAATTACTGTGTTTTGAAATTAATCCCAAATTGTTCACATGGAATCCAAATTAGAAGACAATTTTCATTTTGTCTCTTCATATTATATTCATACCATTTGTTGTAAAGTTGCCTGAGCTTGGCAGCTTCATCTTGGTACCTCCCTCCCTCTAGAAAGATTGAAGGCCAGAATAAAACTGTGCACATGTCTCCAGAGAGCCAGATCCTTGGCGAGGGAGGGGAGGGAGGTAGGGCAGAATCTCAAAGAAAAATAACTAAGGAAAGCCATTCATCAACCAGCCCACTTTGGAGAAATTTATTGTGATGAAACATTACAAGGAGATTTTAATTACCAGCGAGGGAATAGCAGGAAAGATAATCCTACACATTAGCATACTTGTCCCAGACATCTCACCCATGCCACCGCACTGGGTCCCACCAGGCCCAGCCCAGCCCCCTCACACTGGTAGAATTCTCTCTCCATGTGTTTCCTCTTGGCATTACTCATCTCAGGGTTACTCAACTCTCATGAGACATGACACTCCCTCCCGTCCCAGACGGCTCACAGTTCACCCTTTCCTGTCTTTTACTCATAATTGATTCTGATTGATTTATCCTTAAGTATCTGAAAACTCAATTGCAGCTGGAGTCTTATAGCATTGCCCATCTCCCAACCCCCATATCTTCCCTGTAGCCTGCAGGGGGTTTTCTCAGACCCGGAGACCCAGAAGTAGCCCAGGACCAGGACGGTGCTCACAGAAATAGGGCCCTCCATCCATGTCCATCGCCCATAGATCCTGCCCTCAATATTGATTGAGGAGTCTGTTTGGAGGGATGTGAGCCATTGGGCAGAATTGAAAACTGAGTGTGAAATCACAGAGCAACGTTATAAATGAAAGGGCTAGACAGTCATCCTGAGACTCTGAGTATCCCTGTCTCTCTGTTGTGAAAGGAACAACAGACCTTCCAGACATCCCGGACATAGACTTAAAAACAGAGTAGCCAACCACAGTCACAGAGACCTGCTCATAGAAAGGTATTTTTCTTAGGCACCAGTGCTGGGGGGTAGAAAATGTTAACTATGCCCTTTGACCTTCTGTATTCTGGATTCCGGGGTATCTGTAGCCTCTGTGAGTAGGAGAGCTTGCCCCTCCCAGTGCTGGTCAGTTCCTAGAGCACACCCTTCCTGGGATTTCCCACAAGAATCAAGCATCCCGAGTTCATATCTCCAACCACGCACTCTATCAAATGCTTACACATCAGGCCGATATCTTTCCTATCCTAAATCACCCCAGGGCCAGGTACCAGGCATCTCCTGCAGCCCAGAACTGCTGACACTATTGGACTAGCCAGTCTTGAACCCCTTCCCTTGCCTGGTCTTGCCTTTCCCACAAAAAACCACAGAAAGGCTTTAGTCCAGGCTCCGAACTCACTCCTCCTTTCTGATTCCTGCAGGAACACATGTGCGTCCCCATGTGGCCCCGTGTGCCTGGTGTGACCCCTACTCTCAGAGAACATAGCTAACAACATCTTCATGCAATGGCACTAGCCCAAGTGTGCCTTCAGTCACCTTCCTGAATTAAAGTCCTGCAGGTATATTCTGGCATATCCTCTGTAGGGCACCCCCTGTTCATATTTTGCTCAATTATGACTGAACTATGGGCAGCTGGAGGCTGTGCTCTTGCCTGGGCTGAGACCCCCTCCCTCCCCAGAGTTGGGCCTTGCCCGCCTCTCACTCTTACTGGGTCACACGTCCTGCAAGCCACTGCAGTGGTTGAGCCAGTCACATACATCCACCTAGCATCTCTGAGACCATGAGAAAAATATGTGTATTCTTTGGCTGAATTATTTGATTGGTGAACCGTAGCTTTTAAATACAGCTGCCAATATCTTCTACAAATGCCTTATGGATGCCTACTTTCTCTTTGCCTCAGAAAATTAAGACGTACTTCACACACTATAAAATTCACCCTTTTATCATGTACAATTCAGTGGAGTTTTACATTTACAAAGTTGTGCAACCCTCACCAGTATCTAATTCCAAAATATTTTCATCATCCCAAAACTATTAGCAGTCAGATTCTCAGCCTCTGGTAAGCACTAATTTACTTTCTGTCCTTATGACTCACCGACTCTGAACATGTCATATCAGTGGAGTCATACAATATGTGGCCATTGTATCTGACTTCTTTCACTCGGTATAATAAAAACAATCTACATTCTTGTTACAGATCATGGAAGTATTACATTGTGTCTGTTCATCCATCGGTTGATGGACATCTGGGTTATTTCCACATTTGGGCTGTTATGACCAACGCTGCTATGAACAATCGTGTACAAGTGTCTGTGTGAACATGTTTTCATTTTTCCTAGGTTTGTAACTGGCAATCGAATAGCTGGGCCATCTGGAAACTGTGTTAAACATTTTAAGGAAATGCCAAACGGACTTCCAAAGGCATTGCACCGTGTCACATTCCCACCAGCAGCGTGGGGAAATTCCATTCGCTCCACATCTTGTCATTTTCCGTCTTTTTTATTATGGCATCCTAGTGGAGGGAAGAGGAACATTGTTGCGGTTATGATTTGCATTTCCCTAATATCTAATAATATTGACTGCCTTTGCATACGTTAATGAGACATGTGTATGTTTTATTTGGATAAATGTCTAACCAAGCTCTTTGACAATTTTTTAAAAAGTTATCTGTCTTTTTATTGTTGACTTGTAAAAGTTCTTTATTACTGTAGGTGCAAGTCTCTTATCAGATGCATGATTTGCATTTATTTTCTTTCGTTCTGTGGGTGGGTTTTTTTTACTTTCTTGATAGTGTCCTTTAAGGAAAAATGTTAATTTTGATGAAGTCTAACATATCTGGTTTTTTTCTTTTGTTGCTTGTGATTCTGGTGTCCTCTAAGACACGGTTGCCTCATCCTAGGTAATAAAGACCTATGCCTGTTTGCATCTAAGGTTTAACCCTCCTTTCTTTTGAGGATTCCAGTGATGATCTACACTCTTCAAGGAGGGCAAGAAAAGGAGGAAAAATAATGCAGAAAAGTGAGTCGTTTCAACTCATTTTTCTTTTAGCAATATGAGGAGATGAACGCCTGACATCATGGAGAAGACTGATGTGAAGACTAAATGAACATAGCTTAATTGTACATTTGGGGGAGACTCCTTTTCCTCCCTCCAGTGTCCCTTCTTTACATACTGCTAGGGTCCTTCGGGTTTGCATTCTGTGCACCTGACTTAAATGAGTTGATCCTTGCCCCTGGGTAATGGGGGCTGCAAGCCTTGGAGGCCTCCCACGGCCTATTTCTCCCTAGTCATTCTCCTGCAGTTGAACCCCCTCATGCTGTTTTGCAGCAGCACTGCCTGCTTCTCGGGTCCCCAACGACCCCTTTTCAGGCATGCAGCCATGTGTGACACATAGTAGGTGCCTTTTCAGGACAAAACCAGACTCAGACAGCCACTGCAATGCTTCAAAACCACCTAAACCGACGAATGAATCTTGTTGCGACCCTAGGTAAGCCATTTTACACCCTCAAGGCCCCTTCCTTCTGGAACGTGATGCACAAATCTGAAAATCCTCAGTTTTCCTCCTTCCTGCTGAGCAGGGCATCTTCCAGCTTAGGCACAGCCCTGGCTGCAGACAAAAAGCATCTTCCAGCAACCTGAATGTGATGTGCCTGGATGGAATAGACCTTTCCTTGCCTCGTTCCTGGTCACCGAGACACGCTTCTCCCACGTGACTTCCAGCCTCCATGTGGGCACAGCCTGTGTCCTCCCCTTCTCTCCAGGCTGCAGCTGTCCGAGGGCAGCACTCCTTGACTGCGGCAGCCCTGTCCCCACTCCAGGCCTTTGGGGCTTGCCACACTGTTGCTTACATATTCAGGAAATTAAGAGAAAATAAAAACTCACTCAACCCACACTTCCTGCCCTGGGAAAATCCAGCCATTGTTCTTTCCTAGGCAGCATCTTAAAGCCCCACATTTTCCCAGATCTTATCACATCTGTCCCTGGAGGCCAGAGTTTCTCATTAATACACAGTATTCCTGGGGTGTGTTGGGCTTGATGTCCTGCTGCCAAGCCTGGTGGGGGTGTGGGGTTAGCAGTCAAAGCCAAGTCCTGGCATGTAATCACACTTCGCATTTTGCTCATCAACCCTCCCCAATTCTTTTACCAACTCATTTTTTTTTGAAAAAGAAAAAACTATTAAACACACATACACACATGCGCGCACACACACATACACACTCACACACACCCCAGCATGGTAACAATATCTCTGATACATTCAACTATCATCTGAGATATTATAATTATAATGCTTGTTAATTTGCATGTGCTGCATATTTCAGTTTGCATATTTAGTGTCAAAAGATTAGGTCTTCTTCATCTTACGCCTTCCTTCCGACAGCTATCCACTCTCTGTCCACGGTACTGTTTTGTGGCTGACATTCAGGCCTTTACTGGGTAGATTTGGGATAACACAAATGATAAACCACTTCCTGGAAGCTAGTGTATGTCCAGACTCCCTCCCCAACACTTTGATTAAAATTATGACCAAGATCAATCAAGTAGTTTAAAAGTACTCAGTGAGCTTTGTACAAGGTAGACAGAAATCAAGAAGTCTACTTAGAACATGCAAGTAGAAAATGGCAGAAGTCTCCAAGATGTCTAAAGTAAAAGTCCCCAGTCACTTTGGGAAATAAAGAACTAAGAAAATTTATCATACAAATGTTCTTCTCTAGTTTGAACAGTTATCTTCATCTTGATTTTATAATTAAGGGCATACCAGTTATCAGAAGAACTTAAGTTACTATGAATGTATATTAGCAGAGCTCTAACTAAGAATCAGGCAAAATGCTAAGTGTTTACAAACAGGAATCCTAAATTTACAAAATACCTTTAGCATCTTAACTTATAGGACAATAAAATTAAATCAGAAAACATTTTAAGTAGCTGGCCCAAAGGTCACACAAACAGTCCGTGAAAGGTCAAGGTACAGGCAGGCTCACTGACTCCAAAGCTAGGTTCTTGGTCACAGAGCTAGTCCTAGAGCCCATTGTCATTTTCACAATGAATATGATTCTCTGGAAATTGGCAGTTTACAATCTGTACTTTCCCACAAGGGCGGAAACTCCACAAAGGAAGAACCACCACTGTCTTTTCCCTGCTGTTCGTTCAGCCCCTAGGACAGAACTGGAGTCTCGGTAGCAACCATAAACCTTAGTGGAACAGGAGAATGAGCCTAGAGATCACACCACCACCAGCTGGTCATTTCCACGAGGATAACCACCAATGCCTAAAAGAGATTTGAAGACTCTCTGGCCTAGGGAAAGGCTGAGCCTCAGACTTTGCAATAATGAAAGAGATGTCAAACAAATGACACGCTTGGTTTTTTATGATTAGCATATATATCTTAGTCTGTTCTGACTCAAGTCTCCGCTCCAGCAATCCGCTCGGCTGAAGCTGTTGTTGATTCAATACTGACCATCACAGCTGAGCATCTTATATTTACAAAAATGGTGTCCCAAGGTCTAACCACATTTCTCAGTGGTTCCCACGGCAAGCAGTCTCTCGTGAATCTCAGAATTCTTTTGGCAACCCCCTGACTTTTGCTGCACTTTCTGTCCATCTATGTGTTCCTGGTTATTACGTGATCTAGCAGTCAGCGGTATCCTGGTGTCCGCTCTGGCCCAGGTGGCTTCAACCTTGCCCAGTCAGCATCACAAATGGTTGTACCTGATGATCTGCATATACTGCAGGGGCGTCCAGTCAGGTAATTCCTGGAAATATCTTCTCAGCTGGACAGAGGGAGGACTAAAAGCCTAAAAAACAAAGTGTCACCTATTCCATAATATGTTCGCAAAGAAAGATTCCCAAAGAAAAGCCAAACAAACCCTCAGAAGTCATTTGTTTCCATTGTATTCCAATTCTTTCTCCTGCCCTAAATTTATGTTTTAAAAAAGGTTCCCAGAGACCTCCGAAAGTGCCTTCCAGCTTCAGAAACTCATTTAATCAAGTTTGATTCTCCATTTCAGATTACTTCATAAAAACATTGAGTTTACTTTAAGTAAATGAAAATGTTGTGCCATATCCGACAAAATTAAACCTTAGAGTATCTTCAGACTTATCCATCTCACATCAAGTTCAACTATCATCCACGTCATCAAAGGTCAGCAAATAATGAATTGCTCCCATATGAATGATTCCACAGAGGGAGTTTTTCAATTGTGACTGCATTTGTTCTTTCCCACAAGCTTCTTTATCAGAAAAGTGATCATGCTGATGTGAGCAGGCATTGCTGGAATAGGGTTTTCACACTCAGGCATCTGTAAGGTACAGGTAAGATAACAAATCCATACAATGGGCAGGGTGGGGTAGCTGGAGAGGACCTGGCAAATCCAAATGCACATGGTTTAGTAAAAGGTGCTCAATAAAATATTCTAAAAAGTAAAAATTCTGTAAGTCAAACAAAGGTCTTGGCTATTGACTATTTGTGTCCCCCCAAAATTCACACATTGACACCTAATCCCTCAAAGTGATGGTATTAGAAAGCAGTGCCTTCAGTAGGTGATAGTCATGAGGGTGGAGCCCTCATGAATGGGATTAGTGTCCTTATAATAGATACCCAGGAGATCTTCACCCTTTACACTGTGTGAAGATGTGGAGAGAAGACCCTGGCTATGATCCAAGAAAGAGGCCCTCACCAGACACTGAATGTTCTGGCACCTTGATCTTGGACTTCCCAGCCTCCAGAGCTGTAAAAAATAAGTGGTTGTTGTTTAAGCTGCCCAGTTGATGGCCTTCTGTCAAAGCAGCCCAGACAAAGACATCTGTGCATGTGATAAGGCCCTGAAGCCAGCCATTTGGGACATCTTAGATGCAAAGGCAAGTCACCCATTTATTTATAAACTGTGGATACCAACTGATAAGTAGTCCAAGATTTAACATCAATTAATGTAACTCTTCCAGAGACATATGTGTAGTGTATGTTCGCTCATGTCAAATGAGCTAACCACAGAGGGGATATTTTCTCCTTGTTTTTGGCTGCAGAATTGAGATGAAGTGTTTCAACTTCAGGGCTCATGACACTACCCTGGAAATGAAATCCTTTGGTGCAGCACATGCAAATCCCTCTTCTGTTCCAGCAGATTCCTCTGCAAGTTGTGCAACTCCCACTGTGGCTTTCGGCAGCCTGTGGGTGGCTCTGGGCTTCCCAGGAGCCTGCTGAGTGTCCTGACCTCTCCTGGAACTAGCATTAGAGGAAAGCAGCTCAGAAAGCCACGGGGCCCTGAGAGGAAGATACCTAGCAGCTGCTGAGCTGACATGGTGTTCCCATTTCAACACCCACAAGGGCCAGAAATGCGTGAACTAGTGGAGCATCCTGCAGGAGACCACCCTAGGAGCCCGTCAAAATGTCAAAATCCCTTTTCTCCTGCAAGGCAAGGGGGATGGAGGAGACTGCATCTTGGAAATCAGCCTCAAGAGAAGAATGAACTTGGAGGAAAAAAATATTCTCTAACACTAAGCGATTTAGCAAAAGTCTTTTAAGATTTGTTTTTCACTTCCCTATGATTCTGTCTCCCCACGGATCAGGATTCACACAAATGGATCCTCTGAAAATTTCAAGCAAAGTGCACGGGGCCAAGCACACTAAGCATTGAGGACTGGGCATTTGTGTTCCCCAGGTTATGCCTAGACGGGCCAGGCACACAGCATTCAATTCCCACCTCTACTCCTCACCACATGCGGGGCTGTGGAGTCGCATCTGTTGGTTTCCAGTGGCTGCTATGACAATGATCACAGACTTCATGGCTTCAGTAACACACATTCATTCTCCCACCATTCCGGAGGCCAGAAGTCTAAAGTCAGTACCACTGGACCAAGCGGCAGGTGGTGGATGCCAGGCTACGCTCCCTGAAGGCTTTGGGGTGAATCTGCCTCTTGCCTCTTCCAGCTTCTGGTGACTGAAAGCTTTCCGTGGCATTCTCAGCTTTGGGTCACATCACTCCAGGCTCTTCAAGTCTCTCTCCATCTTCATCGTGGCCTTCCTTGTGGTCCAATCTCCCTCTGCCTGTCTCTTAGAAGGACCCTTGTGATTACAGTTAGGGCCTCCCCAGATAATCTTCCCATCTGAAGGTCCTTAGTCTACTTTGTCTTATCCATGGTGACACTCATAGAGTCCAGGGGTTCAGACCTGATGTCTTTGGGGACCATTCCTCAGCCTACCCCATCCCTCCAAGGTGATTGAGATGAAGACACTCGCCCTTGGGAGAGGGCTGCAGTCATTGAACGCTCATGGAAAGACACAGGAAGAGGGATTCTGCAGTATGGCCTCTGCACCACTGCAGGATGATATTGAACTAAAGACTATAAAACTCAAGACCAGTCATGATGGCTCATACCTGTAATCCCAGCGCACTCTGTCCCCCAGGCTGGAGTGCAGTGGCCCGATCACTGCAACCTTGACCTCCTGGGCTCAGGTGATCCTTCCACCTCAGCCTCCTGAGTAGCTGGAACTACAGGCACATGCCACCATGCTTGGCTAATTTTTTTGATTCTTTTGTCGAGAGGAGGTCTTGCTATGTTGCCCAGGCTACTCTCGAATGCCTGGGCTAAGTGATCTTCCCACCCCAGCCTCCCAAAGTACTGGAATTACAGGCGTGAGCCACCACACCTGGCCTGTATTCTAGAAATATCAGCAAAACAACCTGCGGCTGGGGGCGGTGGCTCATGCCTGTAGTCCCAGCACCTGGGAGGCTGAGGTGGAAGGATCGTCCAGGAGTTTGAGACCAGCCTGGGCAACACAGCAAAATCTAGTCTCTACAAAACAGCAACAACAAAAAAAAACTAGGTGGCGTGATGGTGCACCCCTGTAGTCCCAGCTATCAAGGTTATATGGGTCATAGTTTGGGAGGTTAAACAGTATTTATTTATTTAAAGGTTTAATGTTGCTCCACTGGGGGGAGTGAAGTCTTAAATCGTTTTATGTCTTACTTTATTTTAGAGAAGAGTTAGTTTCCTCATCTCCACCCTCCCCTCTTCCTGGGCCTCAGAGGCAACTACTCTCAGCCGACAGGTGTGACAGGTGTGGCCTAATTG
>CAUYQG010068625.1:0-10841 GCA_963574415.1 Tarsius wallacei
CCGGCCTTTTTTGCCCGTTACTGGTATGGCTTTGGGGTATGTATACCATTCGCTTTGCGGTGGTGGGCTGGGGTGGCGGGTTGGGGCACTGGAATCCACGTTTGGGTTACTTGTTTAACCAAACGAAAAAAAAAAAAAAAAAAATAGAAAAGGGCAAACGAGTTGAAAGAATCTCCAAAAAAAATTCACTGAAGCCATACCGCCTCTCACAACGCTACCTGGTACACTGAAGCCATTGAGTTCCTAGAACATTTACCTAGCAGGGGTAGCCTATATATACTACAAGAGGCCTGCCCTCCAACAGATAATTCCAGTTTTTTGGGAGGGAGGGAAGCCGCCCCTTGTACATATGGCAATTCTCTGTGTAACTTTTTGAGGATTGTTGGCTTGAGTCTTGCCTCACTGTTTGATTTTGATGAGTCATTCCCCCATACTCCCCCTACCCTGGTCCAGTCTCATTTCTCCTCCTTAGCCTTTGGAAAATGATTTGCTTGGACAGTTGAGTGTTGTGCATGGATGCTGCACATGCTGCCCAGGCAGGTGCTCAGGGGCTGTGTCAAGCAGCACTGCATCATCACTGCTGTGTCGTCTCCCCTTCCCACACTCCCCCTCCCCCATGTCTCTTCCACTGCTGAAGCAAAGAGCCTCTGAGGCTCCTCCCTCAGAGGGAGCAGTCAGAGGCCAGGGTCCTTCCTGCTTCGAGGCCTAGACCCACGCAGGCTCTTGGCCTGGTTGCAGGAACAGCCCTTGCCCCTGCCATCTAACTGGGCTGTGTAGCATCCATGTGTTCCAGCCACCATGGATCCATTTCCCATGGACTCAGCAAATAAAACCGTTCTGAGAGCAGCTAAAACCACATATTCTGATACATGGAAGGACAGGTGAGGGTCTGGCTCCTTGCAAGGGCTTTGTGTGCCAGTGATCAGTTTACCACTCTGCCCGCCAGGCAGTGTACAGGCTCTGACTCACCCCTACAACCCTAGCACCCAGTGCAGCCCCTACACAGAGTAAGGGCTCAGGTGCCTGTGGGTGGGGGAGGGATAGAGGGAAAGACAGGATTGGACGGTGGGGGGTGGTGACTATGTGAGTGAGTGCCAAGTCCAGCCTGGATGAGGCTGGGCTGCGGCTCGCATGGAGATTACGTGTCAAACACATAGCGCTGCTTGGAGAAGACCAAGGGGCCAGAAAGGGCTAGCAACCAAAGGTGTGTGTCAGGGCTGGCCAAGAGGACACCAGGAGGAGAAATGACAACTGGGCAACATGGGAGGAGGCACCAGCACATTATTTACATTGACAGAAATAGCTTTCAAGCTTTAGAGGGGGCAGACCATATACATATACATACATACATACATACACATATACATGCATATATATTTAAAGTATAGAATTCAAACTATCACCACTATCTAATCTAGAATATTCTTTTGAACCCAACAAGAACTCCACAGCAGACTTATCTTGCGCTTGTGTCCACTGTATTCTACCCAGCTGGCCAGTCATGGCTCACATGGCCCCACTTCTCAGGCTTAGCTTCACTTCCCCTGGTCCAGGGCTGATGCTTCTGGTTGCCATGGTTATTTTTGGCCTGGATTCCGTTCTCCTTGCCCAGGAGGAAGCACAGTCATCCACCCATTCACCTGATGTGTTGGGCATATCCTGGGTGCAGGGACAGTCCTGGGATACACCTATGATGGGAGTGGGGAGCAGAAAGCAGCAGGCAGCCACCTGCTGTGTGAGGAGTTCACTTCAGGAGGAGCATGGCAAGCAGAAGGTCGCCAGGAAGTCTCAGCAGCCCCTGGGGCAGGTGACACAGATGCACACACTCAGACTCAGTGAGGCCCCTCCCAGCACGTCATGTCCCTGACTCCTCTCCCCACTGCCCATTGCAGTGGAGTAGTGGGCTTTGCTTTGCTGCCCTGATGGCTGTTGGTGCCGGGCAAAGCTGGGTGCCGTGCAAGGGGAGGCGGCTCCTAGGGTATGGGGGCTCTCTGGGGCACCTTGTGACACAGCACTAAGCTGCACTCACACTCTGCACTGTCCCCTGGCTCCACTCTGCCCCTTCCTTAGAAGGGCTTGGCAGGCAGATGATCAGGCTTGGGAGGCCTCACCCCACCCAAACGTGTAGGGACACTCTGAAGGCAGCTGAGGATTGCATGATGCATCTGGACAATAGGAAGACTTCATCCTGGAACCCAGAGTAGTGCCCTGAATGTGGGGGGCCCTTTGGGGTCTTCACTAGCCTGGTGTCAGCTCTGCAGAAGAATGTTCTGTGGTCTGGTGGTGGGTGGGGCCTGGAGGGCACCATCAGGTCCTTGCATAGCCCAAGGGCCCTGAGGCATACACTATACAGAGTTTTCCCTGGTACCTGCAACCTGAGTCTCCTGGAGACTCTTGAGAGGGCCTGCTCAGGGACCCAGAGAGGAGGGGTCCTGGGAAAGCCAACTCACCAGGCCTTAGATTCCAACTGCCTTCCTCCAGAGGCCCCATCCACTGCCATCTGTGTTCTCTTCCATCCATAACCTTCATTTCACTTTTCTGAGCACGCCCACACCGTAGTCTTGGTGGCTCTCTCCAACTTGCTATGGTCTGCAGACTCCTCTACTACCAACCTCACTTCTTTCCCAGGTCAGCACAGCTGGCAGTGAAGAGCTCATCCCTCATGGTCTACTTCTTTCCCCCAGGTTATCCTGAAGGATCTGGAGGTGTTGGCAGAAATTGCTTCCTCCCCTGCAGGCCAGACAGATGACCCTGGACCTCTCGATGGCCCCGACCTCCGGATCAGCCACTCAGAGCTCCAGGTGCCCACCCCTAGCAGAACCGGCTTGCTGAACACCCCTGGTAAGTTTTCCCCTCATGATTCTGGCCTCAGGGACCCCACAAATGCTCGTGCTGGGTCTTATGCTTGACCAGGGTGGTCCTTTGAGCTGTTCATGAGCACTGGAGCTCTGCCAGGTTGTAAGGTGTCCTTGGATTCCTACCAGTGATCTGCCACCTCGAAAGGCCCCAGAGACAGGCAGACCTCACACCCGAGCTGTCCCCAGAGATCCTTACAGCCCTTCCTCATCTTCCTGCACCTGTGATGCTTTTGAGCCACCAGCTAAACATAAACCATCTGAGTCAGCTGGTCAGCTCTACCTGGGCAGCGCCTCCCCAGACAGGAATCAGGGGGCTTTGGTCTTGGGTCTCACAGGTGGGAGAAGATTAGGCAGCCATTTCCTTCCGCACCAAGAAGCTAAAAATAACTCTCGACATGGCAGGCAGCCCAGGCAAGAGACGGGATAATTCAAACCGGCTGTTTCCGGGCGGCCCTTGGAAGTAAAGGTAGCGGTGGTGCTCCTAGTGCTTGTCCCTCAGTTTCTTCCAGATGGCAGGTTGTCTCTTATCCCCAGGCCCAGGCAGATGCCACTTCCCACTAGAGGCGCGATCCTGGAAATGCCCAGGGACACAAGTTGGTAGGGAAGTACCCAGTGAATCTTAGGTATCTACTAAGGGTGTCTGCCCATTGAGCCCCTCCTGACATCCAGACACCAGGTCCTGTCAGCCTACCCTTTGAGCAGAAACCAAGCAGCGCATAGATTTGGAGATCTTTCAGGGCAGCTTCCCTCCTGGAACCCCTCCGTGCTGGACCCAGCCCTGAATACCTACTCTGCCTCCTGCTTTGCCTCAGTGGGAGCCGCCTCAGCCCTGTTTGGCCCAGAGATCAGGCCCAATACCTGAGAAGTTCATAGGGTCCACAGCCCCACAGACCTGCACTGCCCCAGGACATGCCAAGTTAAGTCACAGAAGGTCACATATTGCAGGTGTCTCCTCAACGTCACTGAAAGTCAAGGGCTCCCCAGGCCCTGCGGCAGGTATCCCACAGGAGCCCAGGCCTCAGGCCCCGCCCTGCACATGTTCTGCTGAAGCAGGGAAGAGTGAGGGGCTCCCGCAGGGGCTTCCCCTCTCTTGTTTTCCCAGGATGCAGTCGTGTCCTTGCCAATGACCCCACTTTTAAGCAGTCAGTGGACATGGTTGGGAAAACGATTCCCACATCCTTGCCCTGGGACCCCTGCTAGGGCTCCCACCCTTTGTCCCTTGGTGTAGAGTTTATTCTCCATCCTATGTCCCCAAGTCAGCACATTAGAAGATGGCGGGAATACCAGAGATAGAGTGTGAGGGCTCAGAGAAGGAGGTGGGGGCCTTGATGAAATGGGGAAAGGAACGGAGGACTCTTCCTTGGGAAGGGAGGGTCGAGCAGGAAGAGCAGTGAGAACTGACCAGAAGGGGAGTAGCAGCCAAGAGGAGGCACCCTGCAGGGAGGCGGCTGGGACAGTGGAGCCTTGGGTGTCCGCCCTCAGCTCTTCCCAGGAAGCAGGTGCTGTAGCACCTTTCCTCTTCCTCAGAGTGGCTGCAGCAGAAAGTGCTGTTCAGAGCAGGGCCTAGGACACACAGATCTCCCCAGACTTCTGTGACCTGCCCTTCATCTATAAGGTGTTTTTTCCTCTTTCTCCTGGGCACAGGGAAATTGATGACTGTGTGTGACATGTGTTCCCACTCGCAAAAGGATGGGCCAGGAGACTGCTGTGGGCAGCCCAGGCTCTAGAGAATGGGTGTGTGCCCTGGGGAAGCAAGACATCGGCCGGAGGTCCCCGAAGGGCCTGCAGCCGGCCGGAGGTCCCCGAAGGGCCTGCAGCATCAAGCCCTTTTCAATGCTTGGGAAGGAGGGCTGAGGGTACCGTATGGCAGAGTGCTCTGAACCTCAGCTCATGGCCCTGCCAAGATGGGCGGGCTGTAAACAAGACTGAGGTGGTAGAGACTCCTGCCCTAGCTCACTGAGGCTGTCAGATTGGGTCACATCAGCCAGGGACTCACTCAGAATTCATAGAAAAACAACAAAGTATGCCAGATGGGAGGGAACTCTATCCTGGAAAGAACACCAAGGAAGTGCCTACAGCCAGTAACACTTCTTACTTCACAAATTCACAACCATATAGCCAAGGGGGGCGGTGTAGGTAAGAATCCACAACTCTGTGGGCAATGAGCTCTTAACCTGAGACCCAAGTATAAACTTCAAGGAGTGTGAGAACCCCCGGGCAGATCTGCATGGGCTCACACGTGCCTGTCCACAGCTGGCATCGGATTTTACAAACTGATCTATGATTTTAAAAGGTCAGCCCAATCCAGTAATGAAAGAGCAAGGGAAGCCAGAGTGTGTTCTGTCTCCTTTCTCACCACTGCTGCCTGGGAGGGCATGCACTAGGCACCGGGATATGTTGGGGGGTGTTGAGGTCAGAAAGCATGCAGGAAGTGTACACTCATCCCTCCCTTCGCTAGCTGCTCCCAGATTGCTTCTCAGGCATGCAGGGGATCATTCTGTCTGTTTCCATCTGGCCATGCACATGGATAAGACTACACAGCCCGGCCCGCTTCCTGTTTGGATTCTGCTTTGCTCTGGCTCTCCAGGGCACAGCTCTGAGAACTTGCAGACTGCAGTGCTATGCCCCTTTTAGAGATCACCCCAAAGGCATGAAGAGACTTTCTGGAAAGCAGAGAAGGGATCCTAGCAAACATGAAGTCAGTGGCATCTGTAGGGAACCAAATGGCCCCGCCTGTGCGTTGGGTCTTTAAACTCAAGTGGTGCAGATCGCATGCAGCTGTGGGGAAGCAAGACCCATCACATGCCTGGGCGGCTGCTTTGTTGGCCTACATGCACGTAGCAGTGGTCCCCAGGGCCCCATGAGGCAGAGTTGCCCACACGGGATTTTCCTCTCGCCTGGCCTAGCATAAACATCTCTCCCTCCGGCGCAGAGAGGCGTGGGCAGAGGCTTAGGTCTCACTTCTCCTGCCCCACCTCCCTGGTTCCTGGCCGGCACAGAGCCCCAGGA
The DNA here is from genome assembly GCA_963574415.1 of Tarsius wallacei. Classification (NCBI taxonomy): domain Eukaryota; kingdom Metazoa; phylum Chordata; class Mammalia; order Primates; family Tarsiidae; genus Tarsius; species Tarsius wallacei. The sequence goes on from CAUYQG010068625.1 coordinate 5,868, forward strand.
TGAGGAATAGAGGGACCTGGGGGCAATCAGGATGGAAAGCTGCCTAGGCTGGCAGACTTAAGGGAAGCTGGCAGAGGGACAGCTCATTTCCCACCTCCCAGCCCTTGGGTTTCATGTGAGCTAGCTCCTTTTGTGCCTTCTGTGCCACTCAGGGGAGTCTGCAGAGACCCTGCCAGGCTCTGAGGAAGAGGGACAACAAACAGGCCTGCAGGCCCACCCTGACCCTGAGCCTGCGCAGAAAGCTCAGCAGGATCAAGGAGGCCTCTGGGGTTAGTCCCTTGTTATAACAGCCTCATCGTCCAGGGGCCCCAGGAGACCCAACCAGCCTTTGGCAATCTGAGGCTAAAATCACCCCAGGATTCAAATTTGCCCCTAAAATCCAGTCTTCTCTGACTTTCCCTGCCTGCAATGGGACTCATTCTTGGTGGGATCAAAACTGCTTACTCGGTGTACCATGCAGGGCTCACTGGTTCATGGTGTTTTATCCCTAGCTCTAAAAACGGGCAGAAATGAAATGTTCTGATTCAGTTTCTTTCATAGTAGCCCATGATGCGTGGCCAAATGTCAACAGCATCTTCTGGGTTTCTAGAAGAAACCCAGAAAGCCATCTCTGTGACATTTTCCATAGTAACCACAGTAGCAATAATATTAGGCCAGTCATAGTGGTACGTGCCTATAATACTGGCATTTTGGGAGGCCAAAGTGGAAGGGTTGCTTGAGGCCAGAAATTCAAGACCTCCTGGGCAATTTAGTGAGACCCCCCATCTCTAAAAAAATTTTAAAAATTAGCTAGGTGTGGTGGTGTATACCTATATAACAGCTGTTTAGGAGGCTGAGGTGGGAGGATTGCCTGAGCCCAGGAGGTTGAGTGCAGTGAGATCACATCACTGCACTCCCACCTGAACAACATAGTTAGACCCTGTCTCAAAGACAAAGAATTATACTTACAGCTGGTATGGGTGTCATGTTAGGACGGGCCCTGCTCTGAGTACTCACACACACTGTCTCCTGTGAGTTAGCCCTTGGGATCCTCACAGCAGCTTTGAGAGGCAAGCACTGTTTTCACTCCCGCCTCAGACAGGGCCTGCAGCCCGTCCTGAGAGCCTGAGCTCCTCACCCGACATGGGAATCCCACCCTCGCCCCGCTCTGGAAGCTCCGCTGCCGGAGGGAAGGAGCAGTGGGTATTTGGCTGCAGCCACAGCCTGGCAGTTCTTAAGGGCATTGCTCTTCTCCTCACAGTGACTTCAGGACCCCCATCCTGACCTCAGGCCACAGCCGTACCTCACCATTTGTCCTTCCACTACCTATTCCCGCCCTTCCCCTCCCTCCAGCAATACTAGCCCCCAGAAGGCCTTGACTGTTGCTCTTGGAGCTTTGAAGGCTCTTCTTCCCATATACCCTTCCCAGCCCCAGAAGACAACGCGAGGGAGTATGAGAGGGGGTCAGAGAGATCTGGGTTCACAGCCTAGCTCTGCCTACCTGTCCTGTGACCTTGGACAAGTGTCCTGCTTTGGTGCCGCCTCCCTCTCCTCTGTAAACTGGGTGGTGGGGTGCTTGAGGGATCAGTGAGCTTCCATGTGAAAGGGGCTAAGATCAATCCTCCATGTACACGAGGGGTTGTCTTTGCTTCCATCCTGTTTATTACCGGCCAGCCCGGAGGGCTCCTCTGTGAGGCTTTCCCTAATAACCCGGCAGGTCAACCTCCTCTGTTCCTGCCTACCCTCTGCCTGGCTGGGCCATGAGCTCACATCTCTCTCCTCTTGGCTAGGACCTCTTAGAGCCCTGCTGCTGAAAGTGCAGGTCGAGGCTCCTCAGCATCATCCAGAGCTGAAATGTGAACACTTGGGTTTGCCCCACACTCCAGGGTCGCATTTGATCAGGGTTGCCAGGTGATCTGTGTGGTAATCTCACTGTGAGAGGCACCATTGCAGACCACGGGGCCATCTTTTACTTGTCCCTGGATCCCTAACATCAGATGCTCAGTAAGGGCCAGTACCTATTTTTCAGAGTTCATTAGAGTGACAGAAGGTGGGGTCACCTGGGCCAATCACCCCATCACTGGCAAAAAGTCTGAGGGTTCCCTGGCACCATTGCCCTGGAAGGTGTCCTCTCATGCCCCTGCTGCCAGGCCCTCCCTTGTTACCAGATGGAAAGCCAGTGGCAGTCTAGACTCTCCCTGCTGACTGGTCCCTTCCTCCTCACCCTGCAGCAGCAGCTTTCCTGGTTGCAGACTGCTGTGTGGCCCCTCTCCACTGCCATGTCAGCTAGTAGTCCCTCCCAGGCCCTGTTGGGGCTCAGCAGCTTATCTCACTGAACTGAGCAGCTGTGGAGCCTCCTGGCTGTGATGATGGCCCCGGCGCTCTAGTCCTGCCAACCTCAGCTGAGTGACCCACAGATAAGAAAGGGATTGTTTCAGAACCCAAGATGGTACCACTGCTACAGCATCATTTGTCCACACAGTCTTGCACCCCTTCCAATTCTGCAGATGCCACACCTCCCGGGATCCCACTTGGTCTCCCTCTCTCCTAGCCACTTGGTTCTGTCCCCTGCCCTGTCCCCCCTTAGTTTCATACCAGCCACCCCTTCCATGGAGCACTTCCTGTGCTGCAGACAGCATGATATCCTTTAGTCCTGTGATGGTCTACAGGGAGAGCAGCTAGCCTTGGAGAAAGGGCACTGCCTCCCTTGCCCTGCTAGTCAGCAACGGCCTGGATCTGATCTGGTCCCTCGGACTCCGTGGTGCTCTGAGCAGCCTCCAGCCCTTTCCTGTATCATCAGGGCAGTGGCTCCTGACACCCACTCAGGAGGGCTGTCTAGGCACATGGGCCTGACCCCAGCAGAGAGGGCAGGGAATGGTTACCCTGCTGGGCCCAAGCTGGGTGGCTAACGTGTTCACATCTGGTTCTGTTGAACTGTAACTCATGTTATGTATTGAGGCCAGAGCTATTTTTATCCTGCCATGTGAGGTTCCCTCACGTCATAGCCACAAAACTCAATCCAAGACATCCCAGGGCAGGTTGTTTGTAAGACGTTCTGCAGATTCTCATGTCGCCACATCAGGCTTCACTTAGTAACATCTGCAGGGCTGGCTCCCCAGCCGCCCACCCCCCTGGCCTGGTTTTATGTACTGAGTGCTCCCCGCAGCATCTGTCTGCCCCAGGCCGCAGTTGGTCACGTGAACTTCCCACCAGGGCCCGGCAGGCTCCTCGCTTGCCCAAACCAGAAGTGTGAGACAGAGCAGCCTTCAGCCGAGGGATGGCACTCTGCCTCTTGTCTCTTACCCTCTGCAGGATTGGGGAATGGAAATCCCACTCTCCTCGGCCCCTCAGAGAGCCCCTCTCCTGGGACACATAGCCAGGTTGTTCCCACCCTCCTCTCCTCCCCAGCCAAAGCAGCTGCTCACCCATCTCCGGTGGGCTTGGGAGACTGCTGGCAGTAACGCTGCCTGAGTAAAGCGTCTTAGCGGATCCTCAGAGCACAGTGTTGGGGGATGTGCCTTGAGCTGGGCCACTGAGCTCCTGTCCCAGCTCTGCCCCTTCCTAATGCACGTGCAGAGCCTAGCTCTCCGCTCCCTCCCCCTGGGAGAAGCAGGCAGCAGTGAGGCGGAAATCAGTGCTGCTGAGAGGCCCATCACTCCTGTAGTCACATTCCTGGGGCGAGTTTGTTCTCTCTTATCCCATCTCCTGAGCCTGCAGCCCTGCCTGAGAACATCTTTTCCCAGGTTTCATTTTAAGGCACTGGAAGGGCTGCTTAGGGCAGAAGAGTAACTGAGAGCAAAGGAGGAAGCTGAGGCTAGGGAAGACTGAGTAGTCCTTTACACTGTCCACGTAAGCACAGAGACCACTTCTGTTCTTATCCAGCCCACCCTCCTCCCCAGGAAGTGTTGTCTCTACCCCTGCCTCCCCCATGGGGAAAGCACTGCCCTGCCCAGACCTGTGGTCTCTTCTAAGCACTGCTCAAGGCTCCCAGCCCTATCCTGGGGAGGCTCCCCCTCTCAAGGGCGGTGACTTTTCTGGCAGGTGGTGATCTAGAAGGCAAACAGTCCTGCCCATAACAGCTGCAGGCTAGGCCCCAGACAGCTCCTCTGAAGCTCTTGTGTGCCCTGGCCTCTTGTCAGCTGAGTCTCAGAGAAGGCTCCTGGCTTCTTCCTGTCTTAGGCTTTACACTGTGGGAGCACAGCGAGAGCTGAGCTGTACTGGGCGAATGTGAATCACTTGGTATAGCTTCTCACACATGTGACTCTGCCCCTCTCCTTTCTACTAAGGGCCTCAGCTACAGGGGCCACCAGGCAGTCTGGACATTGAGAGTCCATTTTTGGCCCAGAGTGGAGGCTGTGGCTAAGGAGACCAGAGATGTGTTCAGAGTAGTAGTCCCAGGCCTTCTCTTTTGCCATCTCTGACTGGTCTGTCATCTTAGAGCTGGACTGATTTCCCTCTCTGGATATTGAATGGAAGGTCATAAACAACCCCTTGTCTTCCTCATAGCATCCCAACAGAACACTAAGAATTTGTCCTAGATCTTAAATCTCCCCACTCAGGCATTTCAGACTAGTCCCTCGGTCCCAGTCATCCATTCTGAGTCTCAGAAAATGAGAATGGTCTTCCCTGTGCAGTGCTCTGAGATACAGGACATTTGCTAATAAGAGTAGCCCCGTTTATTGAGCACAAACTGTGTGGCAGGCCCCAGGCCTAGTACATCACATATTTTGTCTCATTTAATAGGGGTTCTTATTGTCCCACTTTACAAATGAGGAAACTGAGGCTTAGCCACTTCACTTTGATTTTTCTTTTTTTTTTTTTTTTTTTTTTCTGAGTTAGAGTCTCACTCTGTCGCCCAGACTGGAGTGCAGTGGCCGCTCACGGCCACTGCAGCCTCGACCTGCTGGGCTCCGGCGATCCTTCCGCCTCAGCCTTCCAAGTAGCTGGAATTACAGGCATGCGCTACCATGCCCGGCTAATTTTTATTTATTTATT
>CAUYQG010068626.1:0-20258 GCA_963574415.1 Tarsius wallacei
TTGCTTCTTACCACTTTGTTTCAGTGAAAGATTTTGTGCAGAAAATGGAATTTTATTTTTTAAAATTTTTATTTGTAATTATTTATATACTTTTTGAGTTGGAGTCTTACTCTCTCACCTAGGCTGGAGTGCAGTGGCACGCCCACGGCCACTGCAGCCTCAACCCGTTGGGCTCAAGCAATCCTTCCACCTCAGCCTTCCAAGTAGCTGGAACCACAGGCGCATACCACCACACCCGGCTAACTTTATTTATTTATTTATTATAGAGACGAGGTTCCGCCAAGTTGCCTGGCCTAGGCAAGTCGCCTCCACCTCCCAAAGTGCTGGGATTATAGGCATGAGCCACTGCACCCAGCTTTCACCCTCATTTCAGCCCTCCTCATCCCTAGTTGGACACCAGGCAGTCAAGCCATGCCTTTTGTGGTGTTTAGAGAAAAGATCATAGAGATGGGATTTGTTGCTTGGACAAGCAAAGAGGCAAGAATGGAACCCGCATGCAACAGAATCGGAACAAAAACAAACAGGCCAAACCAGAGAGGCAACCACACGGTGGGGAGTTCCAAGGCTAGACATGGGCTAATGGTCAAGAAGAGGTGGGATTTCCCATGAATGAGACCCTCAGCCTCCAGTGCCGCACTTGACTTCACTATGGAAGATAGCAGGGCAGAAGCACCCTGTGCCAGCCCTTGAGTTGCCTGTTCCCAGTGGTCAGCAATTCCCAACAGAGGGGGGCAGCAGAGGGCTGATCTAGGACCCCGGGTACCAGAGACCTGTTCCAAGGCTTGAGGGCTGCACTGGCTGCAGCCAGGCCCAGGCTAGGAAGAGGGTGCCTTGGCTCGACCACTGCTCTCCATTCAACAGGCCTATCCCTCTTCACAGCCTACAGTTACTCCTTGCTGGAGCCTCCCTGTTGTCTAGAGGGGGAGGTACTCTAGCAGCTCAGCAAGGAAAAGGGACCTCCTGGAGGTCATACAACTAGGGAATCTCCAAGCTAGGACCTGATGGTCTTGATTCTTGGCCCCTGTCTCAGGAGTCACCTCTCTGCTCTTTGAGCTGGAGTTGCCCTGTGTAAGGCAGAAGACAGGGTCAGGGCCCCTCTCCTCCCTGCTCTCCTCCTGCTTGAGGGGATACTTGCAGCAGGCAGAGAAGTGGAGGTGGCAGGCACTCTGCGCTGGAATGGTGGGGAGGGAGGTGCGGTAATGAATGTGGACGGGAGGCGGAATGAGCGATCCATCTTTGCATGGGAGGGGAGGGGGCTGCGGGTGTTCCCCCCCACACACTCACACACTCAATCAGGCGCTGTCAGACCTCCGGCCGCCTGGCATTTTGGTGAAGAATCTCTCAGCTAAAAATTGTTGTCAGTCCCATTTCCTCGTTATCAGTGCAAGGGCTGAGGCAGCGCCCGGGGATTAGCAGGAACGGCAAGCGCCCGCACCCGCCATCCACTGCCGATAACACCGGGCCTCCCACCTCACCTCCCCCATTCATCATCTTTAGCACTGACAGCCCATCCCAGTCCCTGTCCCCATCCCCTCGTGCTTCCTGCATCTCCCCACTATGCTGCTCAGCCTGGCTCCTGACCTTCCTAGGGAGCTAGGCCTCCTGAAGGATTCAACTTAGGCCTGTGAGACTTAGACCCACCTGTGGCAAAAGGGCCAGGGATGTCATGGGCAGGAGAAATGATGCTCCAGGAAAAGATACTTTCTGACAGCCTGCCACTGGTGGACTCAGTCTGCCTACCTGGGATACTGCCAGTGGTATTGGAGAAGGGATTTCTACATCAAATGGGCAGCTGGACTAAGGATTTCCAGGGGCCTTGCCAGCCCAAGATGGACTCCCAGATTCTGGGAACTGTGGAGAGGAAGAGCCAGAGGATGCCTCCTCCCAAGCCTAAGAAGAGTAGGGGGTTGAGGGCTTCATTTTCACCCCAGCAAGACTACAGCCCCCTCCTCTTGGCCATCCCCAGCGGTTTTATGGCCCGTTTTATGGCCACTGTAATGGCCCAGGTCAAAAGCTTCAGGGAGCTGTATTCTGGGAATTATGCAAACGAGGAGCAGGCCCAGGGCCAGAGTATGGATTTTGTCATTAAACCTGGGCAGGCCATGTCGTTAGTGCAGTAAAACCCACGTCATGACCACAGGTCTCAATATAAAATTATAGGAAACACAGCGGGGGAGGGGATGCGGAGGGCCCATGGCCATGCTGACACCTGCCACTCTAACCCCTGAGAAAATGGGGTGGGATGGAAGGCATAGGCTGCAGGATCCCTCTGCTGATCTCTGTGCTATTCCTCAAGCTGGGAGACAGGAAGAGGGCCCATTGTCCTGATAGGGAAACTGAAGCCAAGCTCAGAAAAGTAGAATATTCTTGTGGCAGCAAAGCAGATGAACTGAGTAGGGGCACATGGGAATGCTAATGTCTGGTCCCCAGGAAGCCCTAAGAGTCAGACTTGGTGTCCCAGGATAAAGGGGGCTGAACCCCTGATATTTCTACCTCAGTTCAGACTCCATGTCCTGGGTCTGCCTCTTTCTTTTCTTCACTCTCCTTTCTTTACCATTTCCTCCTTTATACCCGACATCCTGCCTCAACAATCTGTTCTAACAATCTTGTCAACTTCCCCCTCTTCATCCTTCATGCCTCCTGTTGAGTGTTACCTCCCCCACAGATCCTACCAACCCTCCTGGAGCCTTTCCACCTCCCACTCTCACACACACAGTACCTGGTCATACCATCCTCATACTTTTTACCTGCACTGATTGGAGTCACTGACTTTCTTTTTTGACTTTCCCACTAATCTGAGGTCTCCCTGAGGCCAAGAATGTGTTTTGTTTATCTTTCAGCTCCAGTTTTTCCTAGAATAATACCTAACATTGAATAATTGTTAAATAATTGTTGCTGAATAAATAAATAAATGGAGCAATGAGGTCAAAATTCAAACACTAGGGTCCATGTCCAGTTTGGAGCCTCAGTTTCCCAATCTGGAAAATTAGGGGAAAAAATAGCCCAGAGAATTTCTAGAATCTTATTCACCTCTGAGGTTCTCTGGCTTAATGAAGTTAGGGGCAGAACGAGACTGGACTCCATCTCCTGTCTCCCAGACCAAGACCACATCTGCCTCTTTTACTCAGAGCTGCCTTCCAGCTGTCCCCTGAGTATCTGAGGCACAGTCACCAAGGCACATGATCAGTAGTACTTTTTCTCCTTCTCAAAGACCTAGTCACACAGACTGGAGCCATTCCTACCCACTCTGGCACACACAAAGCCTCCCAGCTGCTGTCCCAGCCTGCTCTGTAAAGGTTGCCTGGCTTTTAGGACAATCTACTTTTCGTTCCCACCTTTCATCTTCTCCTTCTTCTTTTCCTCTTTCTTGCTTCATCATTGAGCATCTAGTCTATGCCAGGCCTGCTATAAAGTGTCTGTGAATATAAAGATCTATAGGAAATGGCTCCTGCCCACAAGGAACTCACAACGTATTCATTAACTTATTCATTGCCCCCCGTACTCTTTCTGGTATCGTTCTAAGGTGAAACTTACATTTCACTTCTTTGGGTAAACCTTCTCTTTTTCCACTTCGTAAAACACACACCCAAAATGAATTGCTCCTTCCTTTGAGCCCTCAGATGACTCCATCTGGGTTTCCAGGGGAGTTGTAATCATCCTCAGTCTTGTGTTAAAGGGAGGTGAGTTTTGTGTTTAGCCTGAACTGAAAGCTCCCTCAGGTATAGGGGTCTAGATTAAGCATATAAAAATACAGGACAGCCAGGTAAATTTAAACTTTTGAAAACAACAAATAAATTTTAGGTTATATATAGCCCATGTAATATTTAGGACATTCTTATACAAAAAACTATTCATTGTTTATCTGAAATTCATTGTTCACCTGGCGACCCTGCCCAGGTGAACATCTCGCTCATCACTGGCATGGCCTTTATCTCTCTGAAATCTGATTTTTTTAACTTCTCCAGACACCAGTAGGAAGAAGAAGAAGGGAGGAGATCTGGCTCAAGCTAAAGTCCTTTTTACAGTTAGAGTATCCATGGATAAGCAGGGATGATTCTAGATTAAAAGGGCTCCTCAGCCTCATACCTGTAAGCAGTGGCATGAGAGCTCTGGGTGGGGAGAGTGGCAAGGGAAGGGGTTTAAGGGGAATAAAATGCTTTGTTTACCATCAGGAACAGAGGCAGGAATAGAGCTCAGGCTCCCAGTCAGCCCCCAATGTACTCATATATTGGGGGTGCACAATCTGAGGTTATTTTGGAGGAGGAGAGACCAATGGGACTCACAAGAGGTCAATGAGGTTATCTAAGTGAGACATCGTGAGTCCTGATCAGGGAGAATATAGATTCCAAGAATACTGAAGAAGCAGAACGGACAGGACTTGGTGGTTAAGTGAATGTGGAAGGGGTGGTGTGGCAAGGGAAGCAACCTAGGTGAGGCTGAGGTCACTGGCTTGGGTGACCAGGTGAATGAAGGTTTGTTGAGTTTCAAATTCTTATAGGACATGCAGGCATTGATGTCCATTAGTTGTTTAGACACAGGGGTCTGGAGAATGCAGGAGGGATCTGGGATAGAGATGCATATTCTGCAGTCAACAGAACACAGGTGGGAATTGTGACTGTAAGAATGATCATCTGGCAAGCAAATGAGAAGAGCAGAGACTGAGGATAGAACCTTGGGGAAAGTGAAGAACTGGAAGAGAATGCTACCCTGGAAGTCACCTGGTCCTTTCCAGTCATTCCGACTTGACTGTGAGGGCCTCAAGAGCAGGGACTAAATCTGATTCCATTCTGTGTCCCCACTGCTCTGGACTGGGCCTTGTTCAGAGTATACATCAGAGAATGCCTGTTGAATTACTGCAGAAATGAATCCCCTTTCCCTCTCTCTTTTCTTTCTTTTCTAGATCTGGGGGATGTGAAAGCAGTGAGGAAAGAAGAGAGAGGGGGGACACTGGATATTCTGGGTGGTAGCATGACGAAACACCTGTGAAATGGAGGAATCAAGATTTAATTATACAGAGCATTGACTGTGCCCCAGGAGATCTCTGAGAGGGGCAGCTGGCTGAGCAGGCACCACTCGTGGCCACAGCCTCTGAAGCTGCTAAGGAGGCTTGATGTTCATGGGCTCCGAGACCTGCAGTTTCCCTCTTCTAGGCCAAGAAGCCCAGGGGGGAGCAGCAGACTTGGGTTGGAGGCCTGGGACACTGGGTATTCCTCTACAGTCTAGCCCAGCTTATGTATCTATCTGTTCTTCCCTCACCAGGTAAGAAGAAAGCAGCAGCGTTGTTTGACAGCCAGGCCCCAATCTGCCCCATCTGCCAGGTCTTGCTGAGGCCCAGCGAGTTGCAGGAGCACATGGAGCAGGAATTGGAACAGCTGGCCCAACTGCCCTCAAGGTAAGCCACCTGCTGGGGAGCCTGCCTGCTGGAGGAGTCCACTCAGAGTTCTGGTCATCAGGTTTCACAAGTAGCCACCGGAGTCACACCCCTGCCTCTAGGGAGAAGATGAGACCCTGCTGCCATTCCCCACTCTCGATCCTCAGATCCTTCCACTGAATGGTGCTGCCTTTCTCTTCTTGCTCTATTTTTGGAGATGGGAGGAGAGTGACTCCTCAGGCCCCAGCCTCAAAAGAGCATAAGAGGAGCTTGACAGGGGACAAGCCATCACCACAGACCCAGCACCACCATATTGAGCCTCCGAGCAGGATAAAAGAAGCAGGTCCTAGGACTGGCAGCCCCTTGAGAAGGACAACCTGGTCCTGCCATCCAGGGGAGTGAGCACTACCTTCTCTAAGACTCTCCATGTTTGAAAGGGGGAAATCTTGAGAATGTGCTCAGGTGTGTTCCCCACTGTCTCACCACAACTCACCCCCAGGCTTCCTCCCTTGTCTGTGCTGGGGAAGCCAGGTTATTGAAAGGAGCAGAGGAGGTGGCAAATTACCTAAAATCTTAGCAGTTTAAAGCAACCATTTCACTATGCTCATAGAATCTGTGGGGTCAGGAATTCAGATAGGGCACAGAAAGGATGGCTTGTGTCTGCTCCAGGATGTCTGGGCCTCAGCTGAGAAGATTCAGTGGCTGGGAGTTGGGATCATCTGAAGGATCCTTTACTCACATGGTGATTGACGCAGTGTCAGTTGAGACCTCAGCTGGAGCTGGAACCAAAGCACCGACATATGGCTTCTCCATGTGGCCTGGGCTTCCTCATAGCTTGGCAGCCTCAGGGTGGTTGGACTTCTTACATGGCAGCTTTGGGCTCTAAGAGCAAATGTTCCAGCCAACGAGATGGAAGCTGGATCACTTTTTATAACCTAGCCTCAAAGTCACCTAATGTCATTCCACTGTACTCTACCATCCAAGACAGTATTAGCCCACCCAGAATTCAAGGGGAGAGACCATACATCTCTCTTTTGATGGGAGGAGTGGCAAGGTCATATTGTAGAAGGGTGTGTGGGATGGGAGATACAGTTACAACCATCTTTGGAAAATACAATGTACCACAAGGGGATCAGCCTGCCCCACTTCTCCCAGTCCCACCCCTTATTCAGTTCAAGTCATCAGACTTGACTGATCTTCCTTCTTGTTGCCTTCTCACCTAATCCCACATGCAAGATGCAGGAGATCCAACAGTGAATCAGAAAGGGTCCTTGCCCTTGGTAGCTCACAGCATAAAATTAAGAAGACCCATGCAATACAAACTCTAAAGGATGGAAACTACTATATGGGAAAACTGGAGTTGGGGAGTGTCAAGAAGTCACCAAACCCAGCACAAAGCAGAGAAGACTTCCTTAGGGAGGTGAGCCTGAGCTGAATTTTGAAGGAAGAAGTATTTAGTCATCTATTGCTGTGTTTCAAATTACCCTAAAACCTAGTGACTTAAAACAACAAACATGTATTATCTCAGTTTCTGTGGGTCATTAATTCAAGAACAGCTTAGCTGGGTGGTTGCGGGTAATTGTGGCTACTGGCTGGAAGTCTCTCATAAGACTGTAGTGAAGATGTCAATGAAGGCTACAGTCACCTGAAGGTGTTACTGGGACTGCAGGATCTATTTCTAAGGTGGCTCGCTCACATAGCTGTTGGCAGGAGGCCTCAGTTCCTCCATATGTGGGTCTCTCCGTAGGGCAACTTGAGTTTCCCTAGGACATGGCAGCTGACTTCCCGCAGAGCATGTGATCCATGAGGGGAATAAGGAGGAAGCTTTGTATGATCTAGTTTGAGAAGTCACACACTATTGCTTCTGCTATATTCTATTCTTTTCATTAGAATCAAGTTGCCAAGTCCAGCCCATGCTCAGGGGAGGAGAATTAAGCTCTATAAGCGCTACCTCTTAAAGGGAAGAGTATCAAAGAATTTGTGGGCACAGAAGACTATACTAATGATAATGATAATGGTCCTTGTAGAACACTCGCTATGTGCCAAGTACCTTGCATTGCATTAATTTATTTAATTTTCACAACAACCCTCTGAGGTAGGTGATAATTATTACTTCACAGATGAAGAAATTGAGGTGCAGAGGGGTTAAAACGACTTCTCTAAGGTTGCACAGCTAGTAAATGGTGAAGATAGGATTCAAACCCAACCAGTCTGACTCCAGTGCCCATGCTCTTAACCACCCCCCATCCCCACCTCCAACAGACACACCTGGGCCTATGCTGCCAGACACAAGAGGTGAAAAGAAAAAAATCCTCCTGCCGCTGAGTTCCATACTTTGGTTGTCCAGGAGACCTTCTGTGTAATTTGCTCCCAGTGGAGGGCTTCTCCCCAAAATGATAGGAGAATAGAGGCAATAGATGCACAGCTTTATAAAAGCAGTATGCCCTGAAGGGTCTGGAGAATGGGGACCCCGACTTCTCTTCCTGCTTCCTCAGTGGGGGCCACACTACAGTGGGAAACCCCAAGTCCCCGGGACTCCACACCTGCACCGCCCAGGACATCTGCTCCTGACAGCAGCCTTCCTCGTTCCACACCCCCAATCGAGACCCTGTACAAGCCTTCATCTCCCACATCCTCTCAGAGTATCCCCTATTTCCACACCCTAACCCCTATGTCCATTTCTCCTCCCAGAGCTCCATGCCCCTCACGGCCATGTCTTGTGTCCCCCGAATCTGTGCCCCTCACGTCCCGGCCAGACCCAGCACCCCCTACATCCATGCCCCCTCCATACGTGCATGCCCTGCGCCCCCGGCACGCCAACCCCCGCCCCCAAACCGGGTGTCAGACAGCCGGACAGCGGGATCTGCACAGCAAGTGAAATTCCCGTCGGATCGATAAAGCCGAAGCGCTGGCGGCGACGGGTCGATGGTTTTATCTGTCTCGGCCCCGCCGCGCCCGGCGCGCTGACAGTCGGACCGGCCGGCAAAGGCGTTCAAGGGCAGCCGCGCCCGCCGCCCCCTCCTCTCGCCTCTCCCGCCCTCCCTTCCCTGCGGCCGCTGTGCCCACCGGACTGCAGGCTGGACCGGTCCGCCGCCGCCCTCGTGATTTATCTGGATTTTTAATTGGAAAAAATTTGCGAATTAATTGATTTCAGGAACTTGCCAATTAACATTGTAATTGGGTGCGTGATAAATTCCCAAGGAGCGTGTCAGCTCCCTCCGGGCGGACTGCCGACCGCGCGGCGGTAGTGCGGGGAGGGCCCCAGCCTGGGCTGCCCTTGCCCCGGTCCTGCCCGCTCGGGGAGGCAGGAGAGCAGAGGAGGCTGGGAAAAGATGAGACACTGGAGCTCCTGAGACCCGCCCCTTCCCTTCCGTCAGCTCCCCTAGCAGAGAGGAGGGATCTTAGAGCAGCCATTTCACAGATGGGGAAACTGAGGCCTGCAGAAGGGCAGAAACTGTATGTGCATCAGTCAGAGAGTTCCGGCAGAGCCCAAATAAGGGCATTCCCCAACCACAGCATGCGAGGAAGCTTCCTCCCCAGCTCCCCAACTCTTCCCTCGCCCTTCTGCCCCATACTCCCGTCTCATCTACTCCTTCCCTTTTTCCCCTGCAGGCTCCTCCCTTCTTCTCTTCAACTGTCCTCTTCCCTTTCCCTGCCTTTGCCTTTCTTGTCTCCTTTGCCTGCCCTGACCCTTCCTCAGCCTATCCAGCTCCCGAGTCTGTGGATGCTGCTGCCAGGATGCCCTCCATCAACAGTACACATCCCTGGCACCATGTGGTTGCTGCCTAAGGAGCTCTTCCGGGTGGTCCTGGCATTCTTCCTTCTGCCTGCCTCTACCCAACAGCACAGAACAAGCCCCCAGGGAGCAGCTGCTATTTCAGATACACCCAAGGTCTCACAGAGAGAAGCAGGGACCTTCCTGCTCCAAAGCTAGGGCTGGCTGGTTTTCCGACACAGACACAAACATATACAGGACACATAGGTGTGCAGGAACACACACGCCATTCCAACACACACAGAGGTGCTCACAGACACTCCCTGAAAGAACTACCTTCCCATGGATGTCGTTCCCACAGGTAAGTGAGCACACAGACACAGGAAGAGCAGTTAGAACTTCTGCTGGCAAAGCCCTTATACTTTTCAAAGCAATTTTTCATTTGAGACCAGAGGCTGTGCCCACACACTCTCCCTCACCGCATCCTGTATCTTTCCCCTTCTCAGTCCTGCACAGGTGCTCCCCTAAACCCCAGGACTTGGCCAGGTAGAACAAAGAGGGCAAAGTTAGAAGACAGGTTGTGGAGGGCCTTCAATGCTGGAGGATGTCCCAGATGGGGTAGGGCAAACAGAACATTTGTGAGCTAGGATGAAGCTTGATCAGAGAGAAAATTAGCGGGAGGAAATGGCTGCAGAGGCCAGGGTGGAGTATGAGTTGGGAGTAGAAGCAGGGAGGCAAATGAGGAGGTTGGCGGGGTTCAGGGTAAAGCTGGTGAGGCTGACCCAGGACAGCCCTGGTGGCAGTGGGGATGCAGAAGAGGGAATGAAGAGAGAACAGGTGAAAGAAGAAGCAGAGGACTTCACTGGTATGCTTACTAGGAGGAAGCTTTCTGATTGGATGTTTGAGTCCCTGGCAGTGGTGGTGGCAGTGGTGGCAGTGGCAGTGATGGTGGTGGTGGTGGTGGCAGATAAGCGCATCTGAGGGAGGCGGGGAACTACAGGCAGGGTTCTGGGTAAATTAAGCTGAAGAGGGGACACTGATGGGGTAGGGACTAGATGCGTGCAGGAGCATAGACAGGGGCTGGAGATTGAACGTGGGGCAGCCGGCCGCCAAACTTCCCTAGGGACCTCATGTAGGAGTTTCCACCCAGAGAGATGAAGAAGCCTTGGCATGGAATGACTGCCCAAAGCTAAAAGTTGGGCTTGGCTGGGTGGGACCCGAGCTCAGAAATCCCTGGAAGGCTTCTAGAGTCACTGTGAGATCTGGCCTCCGGGCTGGGAAGGAAGCTCTCAGGGCAGCGCTTTAAAAAGGCTGAAAGAAGCCAGAGGGAGGCTGGGTGGCTCTAGAGGAGAGGCGGGGTGTGGAGATGGCAGTGCCCCCACCCCCACTTAAGCCTTATTTAAGGCCGGCCTCGGTGTTTGGTTGGGTAATGAACTAGATAAACAATTCCCCAAATAGATTAAAACGAAGTGTAACTTACAAAGGCGGCTGGTGATGATGGTTTATTCCCGGGCAGCACACCATTTCTTTATTTCCAAGGATAATTCAGTGTAAATCACCTTAATTAAAAGTGTCAGCCCAGCCCATGAATATTGTACTTAGGAACGCGTTTCCTGGGTTCCAGTTATAATTTAAAACCCATGGATCACTAGGCAGCGAGTGACTGAGCAAGGGAGGAAATCGTTGGGGGCGGGCTGTGGAAACAGGGAGGGACGGAAAGCAGAGCTGATGGGCTGGGTTGGAGCCAGGCTGCCTACAGCTGCGGGGCTCAGTCCTTTCTTATAGGCAGGCCCTTCAGCAGACTCCTCAGTCTCTGGGGAACCAAGCCCACTGGGAGGTGATCTGGAGGACGCACTCAAAGAGAGGGAAGGAGTCTGAAGGAGTCTGAGATAGTATCCATCCAACGCAAGAGACAGGGAAGCACATTGCTGGGAAGAGACCCAGAGGAGTGGATCTAAAAGTGAGAGGCTGCACATGCTGACCCTGAGTGTCCCCATTTCTGTTCACCAGCAGAGTAAACTGAAGCTCAAGTCAGCAAGACCCTCCCCAAAGTCACATAGCAAGCCGAGAAGAAAAAGAACCAAGTTCTGCCCTCTATCCTAAGCCCTGAGTATCTTTAAGGAGGCACTGTGGGCAATTAAACTGGCACTGTGGACTTGACCGGACACCAACTCAAACTCCAAGCCCTCCACGAACTATGTGAACACAGATGTTATTTGACCTAGTAGTCAACTTTGTAAAGATTTTGTGAAGAGTCAGTGAAATGACACATATTAGAGCCTGTGCCTGTCACATATAGTGGGCGTACAATCATCGTTCATTCCTTCCTTCCTTCTCCACTCTCATCTGACCCAGCTGGGGATAATGCTCATATCCCAGTCCAGGGCACAGCAGGACGAGCACAGTGTTACACAGTAGATGCCTCAATTCTGTACCTGTAGGTAAGAATGGTGATGTATTTGTTCACTGAGTGAATGAAGGAGTGAAGGAATGATAAAAGTCATGAACTCACAAACGAGTTGCTCAACAGCAGCTTCATGGTCACAGTGCATAGATCAGGGCTGGCCACGGACCGTTTATGAACAACATGTAATTGAATGGTACCTGTTCTGGCTGGCCTTCCTAGTCTGTGATCCCCCTCACCCCTTGCTCCCCCCGTTTGACTGGACTAGCTGACAACTCTGTTTTTATACTCAGACCTTGGCCTCACCCTGCTGCTGAGCCTGGTGGCCTCTGCACTGTGATGCATGTTTGTGTGTGTGTGTGTGTGTGTGTGTGTGCACGTGTCTACATTTGTGGGTGCATGTGTGCCTGGGTGTGTGTCGGCACATGCAGGTGTCTCTATGCATGTGTGTATGTGGACTTGTGTGCATGAGCAGCTCTCACCTAGTCTGTGTGGCTGTTGTGAATTTGTCTTTATGGACATGTCTCTGGGAATACGACTCTGTGGCCCTGTGCATCTGTATGCATGCCTGAGTCTCCGGGTAGGACTGCATATATCTGTGTTCCTGTTGGCAGAATTAGAGTCTGTGGATACGTGTGTATCTGCCTTTATACCAGGGCTTCCCAACCTCGGCACTGTTGACATTTTGGGTCAGATAATTATTTATCGTGAGGGGCTGCTCGGCACACTGGAGGATGTTTAACATCCTCTACCTACCAGATGCCAGTAGCAAATTGCCTTCCTGCCACTCAAGTTTTTACAATCAAAAATGTCTCCAGACATGGCAAATGTCCCCTGGGCAGGCAACATTCCCCTCTCCCCCACCCCCCATTGAGAGCCACTTGTTTATCCTAATCTGCCTATACTTTTGCTTGCCTATCAGGTGAGTCTATGTCTGGTCCTGTGGGTGCCAGAGCACATCCGTGGGTGTTCCCTATGTCTACGCTCAGTAAGTGCATACGCACCCCATGTACTCTGCTGAAGACGTACACGAGCATGTCTCTTGTCCTTTCTGGGTCTGTGGGTGTGTTCTACATGTGTACCTTGTATGTGTGTCTGTGCAAGAACCCTGTGTGAATGGACTGTGTCTGCCTCTGTGCATGTGTCAGCCAGCGCCTCTGTGTGCGTGTATTTGTGTGTGTGTATGCACGTGCGTGAATGTGCGAGCACAGATGTGGCGAGTGTAGTGGGGGCAGCAGGCAGGGAGGGACAGGAACAGGGATATTAATGTTTCTGAAGTGGATCTGATTTGATACGTCTTGTTCCATTGTCAGCATCTGTTTAGCAGGGATTTGTAATACTTTGTGGCTCTGGATCACTCATGCTTAGCGCGGGATGTGGCCTTGCATACCAATTTTGTTATTAAACACAGTCCTCGCCTCCCCCACAGCCCATCCATCACCTCCCGCCCCAGCCCCCGCCTGCTCTGAGCCGCCCACCATATTTCAGGGCCCAGCTCCCGCTCGCCTGCCGCGCCCGTTGCCGGAGGGCCTGGGGCTGACAAATTGAATCAGGGGAAGATCATTCCTGGCCTAACACAGTTTGCAGCATGTTGGAGGGAGAATTGACAAGAGCCATGTCAGCTCCATCACCCCTATCCCATAGGAGCTAAGAGCAGCTGGGAACAGGGGGTGTAGAGAAGGGGCCCTCCAGAACAGGCAGAAATCTTCAAGACTAATACCAGGAATCAGGTAAAGCCCCTTTCCTCAGATCCACTGGAGAGTCTACCATGCCCAGTGTCTGTGTCCTATTGGCCTCTGATAGAGGCTAAGCTAGGCTGCGCCACTGGGGTTGAAAGGACTGGGTGGAGCTTGGCTGAGCTGGGCTGGGCTAGGCTGGCTATGCCTTCTCTTTCTTTTGGGTCTTCTTGCTACTCTACCCTTGCGTGCCCTGGGCAGCAGGTAGAATGGTCACCCTGTTCTTTTCTTTCTTGGCAGCAAGAATTCCCTTCTGAAGGATACCATGGCTCCAGGCACCCCCAAGGTAGGTGGCCAATTGTGTGTTTTCCTCCTGTCCATCCTAACTTAGGCCTACCCAGAACTGATCCCTTCTGAGAAAAAAGAACTCTTGACCTGGATCCCCAACTGTCTCCAGGGCTTGAAGGTCAGCCTGACCCTAGGGAGGCAGTGTGTGTGTGTGTGTGTGTGTGTGTGTGTGTGTGTGTGAGTGTGTGTGTGTGTGTGTGTGTGTGTGTGTGTGTGTGTGGTATCTGGGTGTGAGTGAGGATACGCTCATCTGACTTCTTTATCTTCCAGCCAGGAGAGAGGTCAGTCAAAGATGGCCTGGGGGATGTGGGTGACCCAGACGCTAAGGCTGGAAGGACTCAGAGGAGGAACATGAAGTGAAGAAAAATAAAGAACTGTGGTCAGCCAGACACGGTGGCTCACACCTATAATCCCAGCACTGTGGGAGGCAAAAGCAAGAAGATTGTTGTTCAAGACCAACCTCGGCAACTTGGCGAGGCCTGTTTCAACAATAAATCAGAAAAAATTAGCTGGGCATGGTGGCATGTGGCTGTAGTTCCTCAGCTACTTGGAAGGCTGAGGTGGAAGGATCGCCTGAGCCCAGCAGGTCGAGGTTGCAGTAGCCGTGATGGTGCTACTGTACTTCAGCCTGGGCGACACAGTAAAACTCCAAATCAAAAAAAAAAAAGGAACTGTGGTCAAGATAGACAGTGCAAGGCCTTACAAACCAGACCATGGTGTGTGTGTGTGTGTGTGTGTGTGTGTGTGTGTGTGTGTGTGTGGTGTGTGTGTGTGTGTGTGTGTGTGTATACTTTATCTGGAGGACAACAAAAAAAACAGAGAAGATGGTGAGCCCATTTGGGGAGACAGTCTGCCCCTTGAACAAAACTATGGGAGACATGCTTGAAAGCATCTGATGGAAAAAGGAAAAGTAAAGGGCAAGTATCTAGCTCAAAGGAGAGGTCTTAGCACAACAACATAATTTTTACCAAGAACACCCCATAGGTGCCATAGAGACAGTTGGTACTACTTCCCTAAAGGTGATGATTTTGAAGGGATGGAGACCTGGGGAGGAGGACTAAGCCCTCACTCACTGAGTATCTCCTTCCCCACCCCTCAGTGTAAGGCTGCATCTTTTCTTAGAAGTTCTCACAATAACTCAGAAAGGCAGGAATCCCTAGCCCATTTTCTAGGGAGTGAGGAGTGAGTATGAAAGCTTTGGGAATGGATGGAATCAGTGAGGGAGAGAATATGGGGAGATTAGAGCAAAAACCTAGAAGAGAATCTGGGGGACTCCTGCACTTAGGGCCAAGATAAAATACAGGAGGCAGGGAAGGTGACAGAGAAGGCACAGTCAACAAATTAAGAGGGGTACAGGAGAGCATGGTATCTCCGGATCCCAAAAAAGTTTCCAAATGTATGGGGTGGTCAGCAGTCAAATAGGGAAAGGCCAGAGAAGGGATTCGTTATTTTTAGAAGTTCTAAAGTCAGTGGTGACCTCTGAGAGGGCAGTTTTGAGGAAAGGAGCTAGAATAAGTATCACCTTCATGGCGTAGGCTCAAAGATCCTGCGGGACTTTAAAAAGTGTGGGAGAGGCTGGGCTTGGTGGCTCAGCCTGTAATCCCAGCACTTTGGGAGGCCAAAGCAAGTAGATTGCCGGAGCCCACAGGTTCAAGACCAGCCTAGGCAACTTGGCGAGGCCTTGTCTCTACAATAAATAAAAAATTAGCCGGGCGTAGTAGCACACGCCTATAGTTCCGGTTACTTGGAAGGCTGAGGTGGAAGGATTGCCAGAGCCCAGCAGGTCGACGCAGGAAATTCCTTAACTGCAGTAAGCTGGAAGAGGAGGAACAGAGAACCCAGCCCAGCCTTGTGTTGGTGTAGGCCCTGGCCAAGGAAACAAAGCCCTCCTAGCCCTAAAGAGAAAAGGAGAGAGGTGCCAGGCAGCTATGGACTCATAAAGGTAGGACACCATACTCGTTGAGCATGCCCCAGTCTGCAGCATTTAACGGTATGGTTAAGGAAGGTCATGGACAAACTTCAGTTGGCCACCATAACCAGTGGCAACTGGTACCTGAGCATGGTTGGCAGGACTGGGGACTTGGACATCATTGAGGCCTGGGTTCTAAGGATAAACCCCTGGCAGATGGAATCTGCCTCCATACCTAGCTCCCCACTTATGCAGACCCCACACATATCCAGGTCAAAATACGTGCATGGAAAGTCTTGAATGTGTGCAGATTCCTGCAGCCACAGACACAGGCATATTGATCATCAGACATAGAGACAAGGGACACTTGCTCACCCATGTCCAGATATATATGCTCACACCCCAAAAGCTGAATGGTTCAGGGTCTATCCTCTGCCTTGACCTAGGCTCTAGGGAAGCCAGTCATGAGTAGAAGAGACGGGAGGTAGAAGGTTCAAGCAAGAGACTGAGAGAACAGAGAGAAGGAGGGAGGGAGGAGGAGAAGGAGAGGGTGAGGGGGCCTTAGACAAGATTGATGGCCTCGTTGCCATTAAGAAAAAAATTAGCCGGTGGCGGCTATCATATTAAAGGGTGAAGAAGCCGTGAATTATTTTCTTAAAGATCTTATCGCTTACAATGATAATTTTACCTTCCAAAAGGCCACTTTTAATGAGGCGAAGAGCCAGGCAAAAAGTCATGATTTAATGCCGGGATTTTTTTTTCAAAACACATTTTACTGCTTTTTGGTCCATGTTTAAAAAGCGCCAGTGACCTTTTTTTATTCCATTTGCCCCAGGTGTAATGCTGAGGCCTCTCAGGGCTTCTAACCTAGAGAGAATTAGAGAGCGAGAGAAAGAGAAAGCACACAACCATGAGCTTTCTCATGGGGCAAGGGGTGACCCACATTGTTGCCCTTCTTCAGCTTTTTCCTTGGGACCAGAGGAGAAGAAGAGCCCTTTCTGGGCTGGGGCTGAGTCACCCACTAGGCCTCCCACTGGCCCTGGATGAGTGAACAAGGAGCTCCAAGTTCCCACCCAGGCCCTTTCCAGCCTCTTCCCTCCTCCAGCTCCTGGGGCGTAGGCAAGTCAGGAAACCCTGCCAGACCACCAATTGTCCCTTCCCTTCCCAGGGCCCTCGCCTGAGGATGTGCAGTGTGGCCACCGCATGCGGGTCACATCCTAAGTCTCAGTCGGAGATGAAGGATAAATGGCTGCTCCATCTTTCCCAAATTGCTTTCTTTGGGCTGTCACTGGCGATTTGGCATGGCTTTCTAGGCCAGGGAGGACTCTTAGGGAATTGTGTGCTTCCGGCTCAGATCTGTGCAGGCTGTAGGAGGTGGTGGGGGGAGTATGGATTGCTTTCAGACCTCCAGGCCCCCAGTTTGCAGCTGAACAGGACTTGGCAAGAGCTGGCTCTCAGGCAGAACGTGCCATGTGGTATTTAGAATTGTGGTGCTTGCGCACAATTTCAAGCAGACAGTTTATTAATCTAAACTGCAGGCGTATGTAGAAGAGGCCGTGCAGGATTGACATGGGAGGATTAGTTTTGCTGGAGTTTTTGCTGGGGTCATCGCCACAGCACGGGGATAAATGGACCAGCGTACATCCCCAGCTGCACGTGGGAAACTCATACATACTATTTAATTTACTGTCTCCGCAGTAGGGCTGCCATCAGCCTGTATTAGGGGCAGGCAGGGTGGCGGGTATGTGGCTTTACCCCAGCCCTTCGTGGGGGTCCCAGAGTCTCTGCTAAGGAAGAACAAAGCACATATAGTCTCAGCCCACTGGGAGTGGACTGGAAGTCCTGCCCTACTGGAGAGAGGTGTCTAAGCAATTGTCGAGGAGGCTTGGACTCCATTGGGGGTTTCTACCCTTCCCTATAATCAAGTCATCCTCCCCACAGCCACACTCCTGGGACTTGAACACATGCCTTTAGAACCTCAAGTGTAGTCCTTCTGTCTCTCTGCCCTCCTTCTCTTTGCCTGGCTCCCAAAAGCTCCACGGGACTGAGAACTCTAGGGACTGACTAAAGGTCTCATTTGGCCTGAGGCCACATGTCCTTTTTCTTCTTCCAGTCCCTCCTGTTGTCTGCATCCATCAAGAGGGAAGGAGAGTCACCAACAGCATCACCACACTCATCTGCCACTGACGACCTGCACCACTCAGACAGATACCAGGTGAGGAGGGCGTGAGGGGTGGCCATGAGAAGAAAGCTCACCTGGGTGAGAGCCTCAAGGGCATGCCTGATGCTCACTCCTCCCCGCTTTGGCAGGCCAAAGGAGAGGCCTGAACTGTGGGTTATCTCTGTGTCTAGTGCCCCTAAGTGAATTCACAAGGCACAAGTGTCAGAGAATAGGCCTTAAAGATGTCAGGTGGGTTTTAGGAAGAAATGCCAAGGTCACCTGGACTCTGGTGGACTCTAACCATCTCTGAAGCAATCTGTTCATCAGGAAGTATCCTATGGGGTTTGGTTTCATGAGGACCCCAGGAACATAGCCCAGAATCACCCAAAGATTTCAGACTTCAAAAGCATGATCCCTTAAGCAAATAGCCATTCAATCCCACCAAACCTTGATATCAGGCCCAGATAGAGAGACAGGCAGACAATGCCTGTGAGTGTCTTAGGTAAACAGGAAGGGAGTAATCACTCCTCTGATCACAGTTCTAAAAGATCAGAGGAGAGCCGGCTCAGCCTGTAATCCCGCGCCTTGGGAGGCTGAAGTGAGTGGATTGCCTGAGCCTGTGGGTTCGAGACCCGCCTGGGCAACTTGGTGAGACCTCATCTCTACAATAAATCAAAAAAAAATTAGCCGGGCGTGGTAGTGCGCGCCTGTAATTCCAGCTACTTGAAAGGCTGAGGCGGAAGGATCGCTGGAGCCCCAGCAGGTCGAGGCTGCAGTGGCCGGGAGCGGCCACTGCACTCCAGTCTGGGAGACAGAGTAAGACTCCAAACTCAAAATAAATAAATAAATAAAAGATCAGAGGAGGATGGGGCCTAAGGTTAACATCTTAGCTACAGATGGACCTTCTCTGTAGTAGGAAGGACAAAAAAACTTCACCCAGAAACTTGTCTGAAAAGAGGCAGAGCCCTGCCTTTGGGAACTCCAGTTAAATGAAAGAAAACAGAGCACTGTTCCAAGGAACATTTGGCTAAACGGCAACAGGGCTTCTCGGGGAGCCCCAGTGTGAAAAGGGAAGAACAGCCCTGATCTGATATGGAAAGATAGGGCAGCAAATACCTACCTATAAACTGGAGTAGAGAACCAGGGTCCCTGCTGGCATATGTTAGACCGTGATTGCAATTTGATAAAGGAGTTCTCCCTGGCACCCTTTCCTCCCAGCTAATACTGTCTGGCCTAAGAGAACAGAGCCTGAAAAGCAGAGTGTCCGAGATGGGCAGGACACAGACTCTACTGGCCTTCATATGGGACTCAAACTGCATAACCCAAAGTGCCAGCCCTGGGGAGGGATCCCTGGGAGACACTGCCTCAATCCAGACAACCCGATTCAAGGCAGAGAAATGACCCAACCCCAGGGAATTCTGATCTGAGAGGGAACAGAGACAAGGCTCTGTTCCAGAAAGTTCTAGTCCAAAGGGAAGACAGAGCCCTGCCTTCAGAGACCCATCCTCTCTACTTCGCTCACAGCATCAGCCTTACCATCTGTTGAACTAAGAAAAGAGCATCAGGCAAAAATTGCCTTGACTCCCTGACCCCCCATTCTTACCCAAAAAAAGTTGATATTTATTTTATTCACTAGAGAATATGAAGAAAGTCATCCACCCTTTTGCCTAAAAAAAAAAAAAGTACATATTGGCTGGGCTTGGTGGCTCAGCCTGTAATCCCAGCACTTTGGGAGGTCAAGGTGAGTGGATTGCTTGAGTCTGTGGGTTCGAGACCAGCCCATGCAACTTGGCAAGACCTCATCTCTACAATAAATAAAAAATTAGCCGGGCGTGGTAACACACGCCTGTAGTTCCACCTACTTGGAAGGCTGAGGCGGAAGGATCGCTGGAGTCCAGCAAGTCCACGCTGAGTAGCTGTGAGTGTGCCACTGCACTCCAGCCTGGGCAACAGAGTGAGACTCCAACTCAAAAAAAAAAAAAAATGACTACACATATATCATACATGCACACACAGGCATTCACATGCAGTATTTTATATACAGCTCCAGAGGCTAAAAAACCTCTAGAGGCCGGGCGCGGTAGCTCACACCTATAATCCCAGCACTTTGGGAGGACGAGGTGAGAGAATTGCCTGAGCCCACAGGTTTGAGACCAGCCTGGGCAACTTGGTGAGACCTTATCTCTACAATAAAATCAACTGGGCGTGGTGGCATGTACTTGTAGTTCCAGCAACTTGGAAGACTGAGGCGGAAGGATCACCTGAGCCCAGCAGGTCAAGGCTGCGATGGCCATGAGTGTGCCACTGCACTCCAGACTAGGCAACAGTGAGACCCCAAATCAAAAAAAAAAAAAAAAAAAAAAAAAGAAACCTCTAGAGCCCAACTTGGTACCGCTTAGAGGTCTCTGAAGTCCAGGTTAAGGCTCAAGACCCTGTTCTAGATTCTAAAAAGGACAAATCAGATTAAGTTACACCATACACGATGAAGTTGAAGCTCCTTATCATAGCACCAAAGGCTTCTGTGATTTAGACTCAACCTGTATTTCCAGCTTCCATTCCAAATACCGCCCTCCATGAATGCTACAGGCTATGTTCATTGACCATTCCCTGGATGTGCCATTCCTTTCTTGCCTCCATATCTTCACACATGCTGTTTCTTCTCCCACAGTACTTT
>CAUYQG010068630.1:0-13986 GCA_963574415.1 Tarsius wallacei
AGAATCCTATTTGCAAGGATTTTGTGGAGAATTTTAGCATCTATGTTCATCAAGGATATTGGCCTGTAGTTCTCTTTCTTTGTTGGGTCTTTACTGGTTTGGGTATCAATGTGATGTTAGTTTGTAAAATGATTTGTGGAGCATCCTATCTTTCTTGATAAACTGGAATACTTTCAGTAGGATTGGTATCAGTTCCTCCTTGTATGTTTTGTAGAATTCTATTGGAAAGCTATCTGGTCCTGGACTTTTTGTAGGTAGTTTTCTTATAACATAGTCAATTTCCTGTATTATTATTCATCTATTTATGGTCTCGATTTCTTCTTGTTTCAACCTGGGAAGGTTGTATGATGCCAGAAAGTCCATCATTTCCTTTAGGTTTTCAAGTTTGTTTCCATGTAAATGTACATAGTAATTTCTGATGATCTTTTGTATTTCTTTGAGGTCAGTTGTGACTTGATCTTTTGCATTTCTGATTGTGTTTATTTGGGTTTTTTCTCTCTTTTTCCTGGTCAGTCTTGCTAGGGGCCCATCAATCTTGTTCATCCATTCAAAGAACCAGCTTTTTGTTTCATTGATTTTTTTGTATTATCTTTCCATCTTCTATTTCCCAAATTTGGGCTTTTATTTTGGTGATCTGGAGTCTCCTGCTGAAGTTAGGGTTTTGGTGGTCTTGCTTTTCCAGCTCCCTTAGGTGATTTGTTAGGTTGTTAACTTGTGATCTTTCCATTTTTTTCATGCATGTTTGCAGAGATATGAATTCCCTTCTTAGTACTGTTTTCATGAAATCCCAGAGGTTTTGGTAATATAGTTCTTCATTTTCATTTTTTTCCAGTTACCTTTTAATCTCTGTTTTGATTACCATGTTGACTCAGGAGTTGCTTAGCATCATGCTGTTTAGTGTCCATGCCTTTGTTGGTTTTAGTGGAACTTTGTTGGTGTCAAAATTTATTTTTGTTCCACTGTGGTCTGAGAAAGAGCATGGCATAATTTCAATCTTATTTAATTTGTTTATGCTTGATTTATGACTGAGGATGTGGTTGATCTTAGAGTATGATGAGTAGAATGTGTCTTCCATGGTCGTTGGGTGGAATGTTTTGTAGGTTATCAATTAAGTCCATTTGGTCCAGTGTCATGTTGAGCTTCCAGATCTCCTTGTTTTTTTGTCTTGATGATTGTTCTAGGGTTTGAGTGGGGTATTTAAGTCCCCAGCTATGATAGTGTTAGAATCTATATCTTTTTTTAGTTTACCTAGAAGCTACTTTATGAAAGTTGGTACTCCTATATCAGGTGCATATATGTTTAGGATGGATATTTCTTGTTGCTGGATCGAAACTTTTATCATTATGTACTGACACTCTATATCTTTTTTAAATTTTTGATTGCTTAAAGGGTATTTTTTCTGATATTAAGATTGTGACTCCTGCTTTCTTTTTGTTCTATTCGCCTGAAATTTTGCTTCCCAACCTCTTACTTTGAGTCTGTGAGGGTCCTATCTGGTGAGATGAATCTCTTGGAGACAATATATTTATGTCTCATGATATTTTATCAATTTTGACATTCTATGTCTTTTCAGTGGCCCATTTACATTTAGTTCATTCACATTCAGGCTAGTTATTGAAATGTGAGAGTTTATCCCTGTCATGAGGTTTTTATATAATTTGTTGTTGTTATTGCTGTTTGTTTTCCTTATTTTAATTTTTGGATTGACTCATGTGTGCTTTCAATCTTTTTCCTGCATTCTTGTGAAGAGTGTTGTTGGTCTTTTTTTCCTTTCTCTGTGTTTAATGCTTTTTTAAGTGTTTCCTATAGAGCAGGTCTGAAAGCAGTGTAAGCTCTTAGGGATTGAATGTCTGGGAAAGATTTTAATCCTCTATTACTGATGAAGCTTTGCTTAGCTGGGTAGCTAATTCTTGGTTGAAGTTGTTTATCTTTGAGAACTTTGAAGAATGGGCTCCAAGCTCTCCTAGCCTGAAGTGTTTCTGTAGATAAATCTGCTGCTATTCTAATTGGTCTTCCCCAGTAGGTAGTCTGACATTTTCCTCTTGCTACCTTCAGGATTTTTTCCTTTATACCTACTTTGTGTAGGTGAATAACTATGTGTCTAGGAGTTGGTCTTCTCATTTGTTTTCTCGCAGGGGTTCTCTGAACCTCTTGTGTTTGAATGGTTGTGTCACTAATAAGATAAGGGACATTTTCTTGGATAATTTCATGGCATATTTATTCCAGTGTGGTCTCTGTCTCTCTTTCTGCCTCAGGAAGTCCAATTAATCTTAAGTTCATCCTCTTGAAATAATTGCTCATCTCTTGAAGATTTTGTTCTGTTTTCTTAAACTTCCTTTTTATGTTTTTGACAGTTTGGGTTAGTTTCATATTTGGTCCTCAAGCTCTGAGATTCTTTCTTCTGCTTGGATAATTCTGCTTTCTAAGCTTATCTTTTTGTTATTTATTTCATTCACAGTATTCTGTACTGCTGTTATCTCAGTTATCAACTTTTTCATTCTTTTCTCTTATTTTCCCTCAATTCCATTTTTTCTCTCTATTAAATGTCTTGATATCTGGGTTTGTGTTTTAAGTTCAGTCATTCTGGGGGATCTTTATTGTTTGTGTTCTGATAGTCTGTATTGTCAATATCTGACCTCTCAGAAGTCCATGCAAGAACAATATTCTTTTGATTTTTCTTCATTTGTGTAGATTTTCTTCTCCTCGCCCCCCCCCTTTTTTTTACCTCTTTTATAATTCTATTGTTGACGGATGAGGGGGTAGCTTTTACTTTTGTTTGCTCAGTCTCTTATTTTTCCTCATGTGGATCCTCTGGCTTTGTTCAATTCTGAAGCTGGACTGTGGATTGGGGGCTATACTTTTTATTTTTTGAGATTTAATTGAGGGAGAAACTGTGATTCAGAATCTATCTGAAGGTTCCAGTATCTACTGACTGATGTGGGGGCCCCCTGGAACCCATTCCCACTGCCTTACAATCTGTCCATGCAAAGGGGGTATAGGTTTGCTCCCTGAAAGCAAAATGAGGTAAGGAAAAGGAAAAGAATGGAAAATGGAAGGGGGGAGGGCAAGAGGAAGGTAGAGAGAGAGAAGAGTAAGAAGAAAAATAGACCGACGTACAAACTAACAAGTGAAAAGAGACACAAACAAAGACAGAAAAGATTTTTTAAAAAACTAAAACATACAGAGAATCATACAAACACACAAACCAACAAAAACAACCCGTTGATATTCTCTCCTTCAAAAATATCCATACACAAGCAGGAAGTCTAAAAAAAAGCCATAAAATAACAGAAACAAAACAAGTATGCAAAAGTTATTGAAAACAGAAAGAAAGAGAGGAAAAAATACACAAGCAAACAAAAATGAACAAAACAAACAGCCAGACAAAAAATAAACAAAATTCACTCTGAGGTCATTCCTTTAGGTTCAACTTCCTTTCAGTTCTGATCTCCAGCCTGTCCCCTCTGCTCTCAGTACAAGCTGATAGACTTGCTCACAGCTTGGGTCACATGCCCCAGGCCTACTGTGGAAGGTGGGTGGATCAGATCTGGACTCATCCAGCTTGCTACCTGTCAAGTCCGCCACTCAGATCTGATGTGTCTGTGTCTGATCCTGCATGGGAGAGGGGCATCTGTCTCTCTGAGTTTGAGAAGATTATCTCTAGATCCCAAGTTGGAGGCTGGGTGGAGCTGGGCAGGGCAAGGCAGGTCTCTGCCTGGTCCTGGGACAGAGAAAATGACTCAGGCCAGTGTTTCTTCCCCCCTCACCAGTGGTGGGGCTCCTCTCCAGCTCTCCCTGACTGCTCTTTCCACAGATCCTGGGTTCCAACCACTGTGCTGTCAAAGGTGGTGGTATGGGCTGGGCTCCAGGTAATGAGGATCAGCTGAATTTGGCAGGCTTTTCTTAGGAGAGTCTGAGAGCAGCAGACAATCCTGTGGGCCCGGGACTCCAATCTCAGGGTGGTGGGGAATTGCAGTCATCTGCGGAGGAGAGCCTCAGGTGCCTGAACCTGAGTCTCCCCTTCGATGGACTTTCACTCACCCATTGGAACACACCTACTCACACAGAGAGTCTTTATGGACAATCACTTTTGTGGAGACTCTCACAGTCTGACCTGTCCTGTGGTCATCTTGCTGGAAGTCCACTGTTTGTGTCTTAAAATTTCTTTCAAAATGTTTTATAGTTTTCAACATACAAGTCTTTCACTTATTTATTTAAAATTATTTCTAAATATTTTATTATTTTCAGTGCTATTCTTAATGAGATTGTTTTTAGATGTTTTGGTTGTTAATATATAAACACATAACTGATGTTTATATGTTTCTTTTCTATCAACATTACTGAATTTGTTTATTAATTCTAATAATTTTGGTGAAGTCTTTATGGTTTTCTCTATATCATGTTATCAGCGAATAGAAACAATTTTACTTTTTTCTGTTTTAGGATACCTTTTATCTTATTTTCTTTCCTTATTTTTCTGGCTAGGATTTCTATTACTATGTTGAAACAAAGGGGTGAGAATAGGCATATTGAGGGGGAAAACTTTTCAACTTTTCATCATTGAGTATGCAGTGTTCCATTTGCTACTAAGCCAGATGTTGGATCTTTAATCCTCATATATTTTTTAGCTTCAGAATGTATGTTTGAAAAATTTTGTGTTTTCTAATATTTGGTCAACTCTATATTTTTAATCTCCTTTATCCATCTTTTTCTTCAATTTTGAAATGTATTGATCATTAATATTTTAATTTCTTAGTTCTAGCTTTTTTTATTTGTATCATTTATATTTCTGTTTCTACTATGTTTTTTCCCTGGATTTATGATTCCACACCCTTGGATGTCTAGGAATTTTTAAATTTATTTACAGGACACAGAAGAACACAAGATTAATGAAAGGGAAAATGTCTCTTTAAGAAATTAATAGAAAATAGACAAAGTAAAACATAGAGAAAAAGAAGACTTCGAGAAAAATATGAAGCATTCTCAGCAAATTGCTGAAAACAAGGAGTGGTAGAATGAGGCAGAGAAATATTAAATAAATTCAATAATTACCCAATACTATGAAGTTTAGCAAATAATAAATACAAAGAAAGTCTGAGGACCTGCTAAAATAGCAGATACTAAACTTTAATTAACAGGAGAAAATATTAAAATCAAACAGGAAAAAAGATACTGCATTAAAAAAAGAAAAAACAAAATAACACAAAACAAGTGATATTGAGTTGTCATTTAAAAACAGTAAAAACTAGAAGTCAATGGCATGTCATCTTAAAGTGTTTCATAATATAACATTACACCTACTATGGCACAAAAATATTATTTGAAAATGAAGGTAAAATTTAAAAATATTTTCAAACAAAAAAGAAAAAACAAAAACAGAGAGAATATTTGTCACCAATTTCTAGGGGAAAAATCATGAAAAGTAATTTTATAGCAGAAAAAGAAAAGCTCCCATGTAGGAAAATGGAAATATAGAAAAAAATGGAAAAACACCAGAAAAGGTACATATTTAGGTATCTATAAATAAAGGTTGACTTTAGAACCATAATTTCAATGTATTTGGAAATTTGAATTATATTGTATTTAGAACTGAAGTTAATGAAGATACAGCATACCAAAAGTTGTGGAATAAAGCTAAATCAGTGCTTTTAGGAAAAACATAAATTTAAGTGCATTTTTTAAAAAGAAGGTTGAAATTCTAAGTAAGATAAGAAAAACAGCAAATTTAACCTAAGGAAAATAGGAAAAAAATAATAAAGGACAGAAATTAATAAAATAGAAGACAGTGATACAATAACGCCAATAAAACCAAAGTTGATTATTTGAGAAGATTAATAATTGATCAACCGACATCAAAGGTGATATAGAATTTTAAAAGAAAATAACTTAGGTTAAGAATGATTAAAAGATGCATAATTCTGCAGACATACATATTTTTTAAATTACATACATTAAAATATTTGATAATTTATATGAAATGGGCAAATTCTTCAACAAATACAACTTAAATTAACTGAAAACAGCAGACAATATATAAATCTATGGCTTTGTTTTTAAAAATAATTAAGAGCTTTCCCACTAAGAAAAGCCTATCCAAACACCTTCAACAGATCATTCTCCCAAATATTTATGGAATCTTACGCAAAATCATCCAGAAGATAAAAAAGAAGGAATGCTACTTACCACATTTTATAAGGCCAACATAATTTTTATTTTAAAATCTAACAAGGATATCTCAGGAAAGTAAAATTTATAGAGCAACGTTTCTCATAAGCATGATACAAAAATCCTCAATAAAATACTAGCAAATTAAATCAACGATTTAAACTGGATAAACTCTATAATGACTTTATTCCAGGTTTGCGGAGGCAGTTTATCCTTTAAAAAACAAAACAAACAAACAAACAAAAAGTTTTCTGTGGGTCTCTTGAGTTTCTACACATCTTACAAGCAGAGGTACTGACAGCCCTATTTCAGACTATGTTTAAGGAAGGACATATAATACATAGCCTTAAGAAGACAGCTTCACCCTCCAGAGCATAGGGTAGGTTTGCTTATTTTCATGTATAGTAAATATACTGTCTTTCTCTGGGACAAACAGCAAAGATGCTCACTGCTTCTTAATATATATATATTCTCTAACCTAACAGTTATTCTTTTTAAATGCACATCAATATGTGTTCAGGTTTCTTCAGGTTTACATGAAAAATACCCAGTGTTGCTGAAGATGTAAAACAACTGCAACTCACATTTCATTTATATTAAATATAAAGCCAGGTAAATGAGTCTATGCTACTAGGGTAGTGGTCACCCTTGGCAGTAGGCTTGCGACTGCCAAGGGAAAACAAAGAAACCCTAGTAATATGGTCTGCTCACTGCTGGTTACATAACTGTATTCAGTTTGTGAAAACTTACCAAAATATGCACATATATGCCTATTTTTGTTCATAAGTATAATTCAATTAAAAGCATAGTAAAGTAAAATAAAACAATTTTCTCTTTTTTAATGTTTCTAGTGAAATAAAAGTACTATAGTAATTTTATACTTACCATTATCAATATAAATAATAGATGGCCAAACTGATTTAACAGAAATGACACATCATTCCTTTGTGTCTCCTTGAACTCATATTTTTACTCACCTTGCAGTAATATTTTATTCTAACAAAAGCCTTCTATTAATCACTTTATCATGCTTCACTGAAACAATTAGGTATAAATATTGCAATGTTAACTTATTAAAATTTCATGTAATCATAAGGTTCTAAATGTCAACAAATGACTAGGGTAGATGTATTCTAGTTTACAATTGACTGGTCAAATATCAAAATACAGATTATAAATATTAATTGATACTAAACAAAAGTCAAATTATGTTAAAATTCATTTATTATTAAGATAAATGAGGCTACCCCCAGTTAATTAATATGTCTTATTTATTTATTTATTTATTTATGAGTTGGGGTCTTACTCTGTTTCCCAAGTTGGAGTGCAGTGGCACAACCACAGCTCATCATAGCCTCCAACTCCTGGACTCAAGCGATTGCCCAGCATCAGGTTCCTGAGTAGCTGAGACTACAGGTGCTTGTCACCACACACAGGTAATATATACATATTATATGTATATATTATATATTATAATAAATATATATTAAAAACAAGTTCTTGATATGTTGCTCAGGTTGGTCTCAAACTACCGGACTCAAGCAATCTTCCTGCCCTAGCCTCCCAAAATTCTGGGATTACAGGCATGAGTCACTGCACCTGGCCAGCATGTCTGTTTATAAATATTACCTTATGCAAGATTGAGATGGAGTTCAGCATCCAATTTCCCCACTGAGAAATAAAGGTGTATTATGGGCAACCCCCTCGCATCCCCTCCCACTGTGGGAGCTTTTCTGTCTTCTCAATAAACCCTGTTTTCAAAAGAAAGAAGGAAAGAAAAGAAAGAAAGGAAGGAAGGAAGGAAGAAAGAAACATGTATTATCCAGTAGATAGGAATGTCAGAATTTTGCTACCAATGCTACTATATACTTTGAACTTCTGCAAATCTACATGCTCACAATCACACAGTAATCTATAATTAAAGATATTTTAAGCCTCTCCATCAACTGACACAGTTAAAGTATTGTCCTTCAATACTGTAGAAAGCATAACATTGCAAACTTGGAAAAGCATTTCTTTCTTAGTCATTCTAGTTATTTTCACTATTTCAAGAAAGTCCACCAAGGTGCTTAAACAAGACTTACCAAAGAACTACTAGTTATTCTATTTAATAGTCCAACCAACGATACATTGCGTTTTAGCTAAAATATATGAGCATAGACTAAGGGGGAAAAAAAAACATTGTATTGGAATTTTGGCACTGATATTTTCCCCTGCTGGTTATGAATAAATACCTATCCAGGTGCTCCTCAACTTACCACGGGGTTATAACTAGATAAACCCATCATACACTGAAAATTTCATAAGTTGAAAATGCATTTGATATACCTAACCACTGAACATCATAACTTGTCCTAGCCTACCTTATACCTGCTCAGAACACTATCTTAGCCTACAGTTGAGCAAAATCACCTGGCAACACAGTATACTGTATTGGTTGTTCACCTTTGTAATCGAGTTGCAGGCTGGTAATTGTGGCTCGATGCCTTGTCAAGCATCACCAGAGTATCATATCTTATATCACCAGCCCAAGAAAAGATCAAAATTCAAAATTCAAGTTATGGTTTCTACTGAATTCATATCTCTTTTGCACCATTGTAAAGTCAAAAAATCATAAGTCAAACCACTGTATATTCATTTCAGATTTCATATTCATGATCATTTCAAGGTGCTTTAAAAATGACAAAAGAAAATAGACACTGGAGATATATTAACATATTAGCAATATCACTTCGATTGAAAATTCTGAGTTTATAATTATATATTTGACAGAATTAGAGTAACAGAAGAACATATGAGAACAAGAAATTAATCTTAATTTTAAAAACTGCATAAATTTTAAAATATATTGGTTGCATTTGGGAAATATATTTTCCTATATCTATACATAAGTATATTTTTGCTCTTAAAAGTGCATTTTAATATACTGTCTTGACATTAACAATGAGAGAGAGAAAATGAGAGGGACAGAGCAGCATTTGGGCCACTGGTAATGACTATAGATTAGTTTATTATTTACAATAAACTTCAAACATCTTCCTATTAGGTAAATTTAAATCCAAAAGTAATATATTATATATATAAATAAGATACTTGAACGATAAAGGACAGTGACATTAAGAAGTGACCAAATAGTGAATACAGATTTATAATATCTGTAAATTTTTGGTGAAAGTTATCAAAAAATTTTTTATGAACATGAGTAAGAAGTGTTCAAGAAGATTTAAAACACTGACTTATCTTTGATATTTGCTCCATTTAGTTAAAAATATAAGAATCATCTGTCAGAGATGAAAGTAAAATTTTTATTTCATCTTCTTTGAAATTATACAAACTATGCAATCAAGATTCAAGACATAGGCCAAGACACAGAAAAAATTCTAAACAAATTCTTCATTGTAACTCAGAATGAAAAAAATAAAGTGAGTATATGTCATAGAATAGGAGTCCCAGATCCCTGGGCTGCAGACCAGTACGGGTCCTTGGCCTGTTATGAAACAGACCACACAGGAGGAGCTGAGCAGGAGGGCTTGTCTGCTGTCAGATCAGCCAGGGCATTAGATTTTCATAGGATGGGAACACTATTGTGAACTGCACATGCAGGGAATCCAGGTTGCACTCTCCTTATGAAACTCTAATGCCTTCTTTATGGCTGCATAATATTCCATTGTGTATATGTACCATGTTTTCTTTATCCAGGCCAGCTTCGATGGGCAACATGGTTGGTTCCATGTTTTTGCTATTGTGAACAGAGTTGCAAGAAACATACATGTGCAGGTATCTTTTTTGTAGAATGATTTGAGTTCCTCCAGGTGTATTCCCATTAGGGGAATTGCTGGGTCATATGGAAAGTCAATTTCTAGTTCTTTCAGAAATTGCCACACTATCTTTCAGAGATGTTGCACTAGTTTGCATTCCCACCGGCAGTGTAGAAGCTTTCCTTTTTCTCTGCATCCTCAGCAGCATCTGTTGTTGTTTGTTTTATTAATGATGGCCATTCTTACAGGGGTTAGGTGGTATCTCAATGTGGTTTTCATTTGCATTTCTCTGATGATAAGTGAGGTTGAGCTCTTTTTCATGTGTGTATGGACTTCACAGCAACTTGGATGGATTTAGAGTTGATCATACTCAGTGATCTATCACAGAAACAAAGAACAGAGTACCATATGTTCTCACTCATAAGCAGACCTTGAACAATTATAATACCATAAGAAGGGGATTGGCAGTTGAGGGAAACTGCTAGGGGAGGGGAGGGCATACCTCATTAACAGGGGTAGCTGTGTAGTCAACGTTTGTATACCTAACCCTGAATTGTACCCCACATCTTTATAATAAAAAAGTAAAAGAAGCTCTAATGCCTGATGATCCCACCACCCACTACACCACCCCTGCTCCCCTTATCCATGGAAAAGTTGTCCTCCATGAAACTGGTCCCCAATGCCAAAAAGGTAGGGAACCGCTGCCATATAATTATACAATGTTGAAATTGACCTGTAGTCTTTTTACAAATTTTGAGTACATTAATTCTAAAGGATATGCATTGAGCTACAGTCACGTAAGTAAAACATAAATAGAAAACTAGCTAGCAAGGTAACTAGATAGATAGACATAATGAATAACATTTCTTACTGAAGTTCTCTCTTTGACTTTCAGGATACTCTCTTGGGAATTCTGCATTCTTTTACCATAGTTAGGAAGTGGAAGAGGTGAGACCATCAAATAAAAACTGACATCACTGTTGTACTATATATCTGATTTTAGCATATCTCAACATAAAAAGAGATACCTTGCTTCTAATGTCATAATTTACCCTTGACAAATATGTGCATAAGATATAGGAAGAAATGAAGTTCTACTCTAATGTTTGTATGCCTTGAATAAAGAAAGTTCTGCCAGGTACCTATATATTGATTTATCTCTTCTTATACCTGTTGCCGGTGTATCTTTTTCAGATTTAGGAGGGTGAAGAACATGCCTTTCTTTGTGTAGGGTGAAAAAGATAACTGGGGGGGAAAATGTAAGAAAAGAGAGCCTGTGAAATACTTTGGTTCTGGTCTTGTTGTACAATAGATCAATTTTAGAAAAGTGTGCCTGTCAAAGGAAAGGTTCTCAGTACAATCTCCCTCAATGCTATCCATGCCTGCATCTACCTCGTAAACATCTTTTGGCAACTTTAAGGATATGAGTAACCAGTTTAAATGCTGCAGTATAGATGAACCCCAGCAGACCCTCAAATACACTTTCCAAAAAACTCTCTGCCCTTACAAACATGACTTCAAGTGAGACCCATTGTACAAGCCATCTAGGTATTTTCAAGTCTTACCAAGGGAAGCTTTTAAATTAATCTAGATTCCATTTTATATAAACTGGTTAGCATTATTTTTCATACTGTTTGCTCAATTTCGTCGAGTGTTTCACTACAACTCTTATTCCTTTTCTAAATTAGATGCTCCTGAGTTTGGAAGAGAGTACATGAAAGAAATACCAACCATTTCTAAAGTTATCAGTAGATATAAGTTAAGCTTATATTCTTTGGGACAGTAAACTAGACATATTTGGAAGCTCAATAGAAAAGAAAAAAATTTTTGTAAAACGAGCAAGATTTAGGAGCTCGTCATAATTTCTCCCCTCTTGAAATCCAAATGACAAATGCTGAGCCCAGAAAGAAAGCTTATTCTTTCTACAAATGAGAAGGTAAAAGTGGGAAGATATCTGTGAGTGACTTATTTTGTGTCGTGTTGTATACAAAAGTGAACAACCTTTATTGCATGCACTTATAAAAATAACATCCATTGATAATATTTGCTAAACAATACAATTCCTAGGACTGTGACAACTTTTTAAAACTGTTTCTATAATCATTAGAATTTATCAAGCTTTGAACGAAGTCCGATTTAATATAGTTGTTTAGGTAGGCTCTGCTCTACAATGAACACCCCAATTAAGCAAATGCTTTTTTTAAAGCAATTGTGGGTATTTATCTGAAGCAATTGTTTTAAAAGTACTTGTCACCTTTTTAAATGTTCAGAGTGGCAGTTCCTTAGTGAACATACAATGTAGTCTATACATGTAATTTGATATATTACAAAATACATACATGAAAATGCTTTTTTTTTTTTTTAGAGGTAGGGTCTTGCTATGTTGTCCAGGCTGGCCTTGAACTATTGGGTTCAAACGATACTCCTGCCAAGTATCAGGGACGATAGGTGCACACCACCACACTCAAGTAGAAAATTCTTCTTCCTACACACACACACACACACACACACACACACACAAACACACATATACACAAAATTTGAGTAAGACTTCTTTCAGACATTGCCTAATTGCTCTCCAAAGTCCTTGTAATAGTTTGAGTTCTGAAAATGTTCTCATTTTCCCACATTGTTAACACTTGGTTTTAATAGACTCAGTAATTTTTATTTGAGTCATAAAATGATATATTATGATTATTTTTAAAATCAGGATCTCACTCTGTTGCCCAGGCTGAGTGCAGCAGCATGATGATAGGTCACTGCAGCCTCAACCGACTAGGCTCAGATGTTCCTTCCACCTCTGCCTCCCAGGTAGCTGAGACTACAAGTATGTACAACCACATCCAGCTTTTTTTTTTTTTTGGTAGAGAAGAGGTCTCACTATGTTGCCCAGGCTGGTCTCGAACTCCTAGGCTCAAGCAGTCCTCCCACCTTTGCCTCCCAAAGTGCTGGGACTGCAGATATAAGTCACTGCATCTGGCTGGTGATTATTTTTAATCACAACAAAATGTCACTTCTATCATGTACCATGTTCCCATACACACATGAATTAGTTTCAAGGTTTCATTTTATTAAGTTTCTGTCTATAACTATGCCAACATCATATTATCTTAGTTACTATAGTTTTATAGTAAATTGATAAAGATATTATAGCTTTTGCTATAAAAACTTTTAAAGTTTTGTTTTTGATATTTAAACCCTATCTTTCTGAAATTAAGAATTGAATTTAGTTTATGGAATAAGAAGCTATTTTTTAATATCTCAAAACAAAATTTTATAATTTTATCAATAAATATTTTACATACATGCATATGTATGAATGTAAATATGAGTATAACAGTTATTCTTAGGTGCTTTAAAAGTTTTGTTGTTGATAAATAAATGGGAAAAGGGAAAGAGAAAAAGAAAGACTCTTCCTAATGGTAAAATGATATTATTGTGTCAGCTTTTGTTGGTTAACGTTTGCCTACTGTATATTTCCTTTTCATCAGTACTTTATATCACACAACTGGGTGAGAGATTTTTCCTTCCACTTGAGACTAACTTTTTGAAATATCAATCATGTTCACAATTATTATGATCATGGATAAATTAGGAATCAATTCACAATATGATTTTGTGTTTTCTAATTAGTAAGTTTTTTATCTTCAATTCCAAATCCACATTCTATTCAATTAATTAATTAAGCCCCACACCCTTTTACTAACTCTGCTTGAATTTTTAATATTTAGACAATTTCTTTTTTCTTTTCTTTTTTTTTTTTTTTTTTGAGTTGGCGTCTCACTCCGTCGCCCAGACTGGAGTGCCATGGCCACTCCCGGCCACCGCAGCCTCGACCTGCTGGGCCCCTGCGATCCTTCCGCCTCAGCCTTCCAAGTAGCTGGAACTACAGGCGTGCGCTACCACGCCCGGCTGATTTTTTATTTATTGTAGAGATGAGGTCTCGCTTGCCCAGGCAGGTCTCGAACCCGCGGGCTCAGGCAATCCACTCACCTCAGCCTCCCAAGGCGCGGGATTACAGGCTGAGCCACCGAGCCCGGCGACATTTTCTTTACATTTTTAA
>CAUYQG010068632.1:0-32373 GCA_963574415.1 Tarsius wallacei
AGTTGGAGTCTCACTCTGTCGCCCAGACTGGAGTGCAGTGGCCGCTCCCGGCCACCGCAGCCTCGACCTGCTGGGCTCCGGCGATCCTTCCGCCTCAGCCTTCCGAGTAGCCGGAATTACAGGCACGCGCTACCATGCCCAGCTAATTTTTTTTTTTTTTTGGATTTATTGTAGAGATGAGGTCTCGCTTGCCCAGGCGGGTCTCGAACCCGCGGGCTCAGGCAATCCACTCACCTCAGCCTCCCAAAGGCGCGGGATTACAGGCTGAGCCACCGAGCCCGGCTATATTCTTACCTTAATACCTGTGTTTATTGTCAGTTGTCAGCTAGAGAAAATCAGTTAAAAATCGCCTCTGTCATAGTATTTCTTAGCTACTGCCTTCACTCACGAGCATACATAACTATGAGTCTCTAGCTTTCTCTTAAATACCACATCAGCAAGGCTTCAAACAAATATTCAGAACTTTTAAAATTCAATTTTCCTCTCATTTAGAATGGAAATAGTAATTCTTTTATAGGTATTCTACCCTAAGGTCTCATGTGAGAATGAGTTAAAATATGTAAAGTTATACTTGAAGAATGGGACTATTTGCATATAAAATACAATCATTAGTAATGCATTAATAGTTTGCTCTGATTACTGCCTGCTATTTTAAATTTGTTAAAGGTTCCTCCAATATGAAAAATGTTATGAAAATTTTAATGAATTATGAGTAAAAGTCCCTCAACATGATACTACTTTTTTATGAATATGAATGTAATCAGTGGG
This sequence comes from Tarsius wallacei, assembly GCA_963574415.1. NCBI lineage: Eukaryota > Metazoa > Chordata > Mammalia > Primates > Tarsiidae > Tarsius > Tarsius wallacei. Next base: position 769 of record CAUYQG010068632.1, read on the forward strand.
TTTCTGTAGACACCAGAATTAAGCAGAATTAGCCCAAAAAAAAAAAAAAATCAGGTCTTGAAATGGGACAAAATAGAAAGAAAGCTAGAATAGAAAAAAAAGAGACGAGGGAAGCATAGGGCAGAATAAGCTCTTTAAGAAGAAAGAGTGTTTCCCAAATAGAGGAATTATTGAAGTAACTTTTAAGAATAGATCTCATTAAAGTGAAAATAATCACACTATGAATAATGTTATAAATATAATGCCAACACTTGAATAATTATCCTAATAAAATATTTTAAAGCCATTAAGTATCTTTTGCAAAGAGGAATTTAGGCAAGAAAATGAATATAAAAACCATAAAAGCGTAACTTGCCAGTGATTCAACTAGAAATTTCATCAAATCCCAGCTCTCATTCATCTAAATTTAGGGACCCTCATATTTTGCACATTGATGCTCAATAAATATTAGGGTTTATTTCTTAATTAAAAAATAATGCACTTGCTCTGAATCAGTGAGTAATTATAAAAAGATTTTTAATGATAATAGAAAGGGTAGGAATAGAAATATGCTACATAAATGCTTTCTTATCATGGGTATTTTTGAAGACTAGCACAGAATTAGAATATTTTAAATTATAATCTCTACACAAAAAGTAAGAATGTGACAAAAACTACATGCTTGACCTTTAAATATGAGATACAACTTTGAAATTTTGCTTTTAAATGACCTGTAGATTTGGAATAAATGATATCACATGAATGTCAGTTTGGCAGAATGGTCATAAATAAGAGGTGATGATAAATGACAATGTTCAGGGTGTGGAGTGATCTCTTGTGGAGGGCCACAGGGGTTGGCATAAAGCTCTTGTCTTCTCTAACATCTGGATTATTGATGGTTAGCATTAATGATCTGAAAGACAGAGCACACAGCATGCTAATAAAATTTGCAGATGTTACAAATTTGGAAGCTGTTGCACACACCAGGAGACTAAGAATTAATACAAATGGATCTAATGAGATTACAAATACAGGGAGAAAAGAGGAAAATTAGATTCCATTTAGAAAAGTGCAACTAATCAATCTAGGGGGAAGTAATCGGAAACATGTTCACTCAGCAGGTCTGAGGACAAACCTGGGAAGTAATCAATTTAAACAAAAATGCAAAGCACAATAATAAGACTGCTGGGATCAGAGAAGGAGAATTCCTCCGGGATCACTCAGCAGTTCCATACATGAGTCTTTCTTGATCAGGACCACCCATGGTGTGAGTAGATCTTTGGGGAGAAGCCTGAAAGCAGAGGACTATTAGGAGGGAGGTTAAGAAGTAGGAGCCCCTGGTGCAATGGCTGTATCAATAGCCACTTCCAAGTTCTGGGTCAACAGTCACATGCATGGCTACTTGCTCCAGTGTTAAAAGAATGAACGCCAAAAACCATGTTCACTTAACTTGTCTAGTTAATGGCAATCCATTTAAATGGTATCCACTTAACCAGTCTAGATCCATTCAGGATCATGGTTCATTGTGGCTATTCTTCAGAGGCCAAAGGATCTGAAGACACCAGGAAGGGTAGGGCTACTTAATAGTTTCAATATTACTCAAAGGTATAAATGTAGCCTGAGGGGTAGCAGACCAGCATAAAGGTAAAAAACACAGACCTTTGAGGTCAATTCATCAGTTATGAGCTATGTAACTATGGGAAAATGATTTACCTGACTCTAAGTTATTTAGCTGCCATAGTATTTTTAATTGCTCTGAGCTTCCGTTTTCTCATTTGCAAAATGAGGTAATAATACCTGCTTTTCAAAGTTGTAAAAGATAAGGAAAAGTGTTTACAAAAGGATGAGTGCAGTCAGTATTATCAATTATTAACCCTATGAATTATGATATGTAATTAAACTCCTGGAGGAATTTGTTTTTGTTATTCTAAAGGCCTATGAACTTTTTCGAGGTCAATATGTCAATTGAAAGTCCTTGGCTAGTTATTTTGAAAATATTATGGTTTAAAATTTGAATCATTGGAGTCCACATATAGATGGACTTAGACTAGAAATTGTTGGTCAGACTAGAGACTAGCACCAGGTAGCACAATGTGTACAATGATGCAGTGATTAAGATGACTGTTAAAGAACCAAATCCCCAAATCAACATGTCCTTGGAAAAAAAGGAGGAAAATAAGGAGACAGTGTAATACTGAACACTGTAAAACTATGAGGCCAATTAGGTGGTGATAGGGCCTCAACTCCAAATATAGCATATAAGGATAGCAGGAACAGACATAGGCAGTCTGGAAAAGTTCAAATGAGCAAATTGGAAACCTAAGGCAAGATTGCAACAGTGAGGACAAGAAGATAATCTGTTACTGAAGAAGTGTGTTCTGTATCAAATATCTGCTTGATTGGGCCAGCAAAAAGGACAAAAAAAAAAAAAAAAATAGCAGGAATCCCAAGAATTTTGCATCAAGAAAGATAAAATGTGGTCATCTATGGCAGAGTGAGCAGAAGTCAATTTTTTTTAAATGCCAGGAGGTAGCCCAACATGAACACAAACAAGAAACAACTAGAGACAGCGAGGCAGGGAATAGGCTGGGAAGGTGGGAAGTTACGGCCTCCACTCCGAAAATAATAGTGACACCTGTAGACTCAAAATAAGAAACCACCCAGAGTCACACTCAGCATTTCCCTCTCCATCATCTTCCTATACTGAAGCATTCCTTTGGTCCTGATGATTTACTACTGACATAAACTCCTAAAGAATCAAGTTTTTCCCATTTACACAATCTCTACCATTAGCCAAGTCAGCCAATTTCTCTCACCAGAAGAATACCACAGGCTTCCACCTGATCCCTCAGTACCCATTTGGCTGCCTCCTATGAACAAACTCTTTTCAATCCATCCTTCAAAAACTATACTAAGAGTGATCTTTCCAAAAGACAGATGTAATCATGTACACATACTCCAATTCAGGCTTCTGATTAATACACTTCCATGGCAATCTTCTGAGCTTAGAATAAAGGTTAAAGTAGTGAATGTGGTTGTCAGTTCCCACATGACCTGACCCTGCTTTTCTTTCTAGCTTCATCATGCACAATGCCCCTCACAATCTCTAACCATTCTGTTCAACCTTGGCCTGCCTTGACCAGGGCTGTTGTTATCTTCCATCTCTCTTGCTTTCGTTTCATCTAGCTTAACTTTCTTGTTACATTCAAGCTCAACCACTTTCTCACAGAAGCTTTTTCTAAGTAAGTCATTGTTTCCTCTTTAAGACATCTTGTCACTTTAATATCTGCCACAATTGAAATTTTACATCTTTTGTAGGATTCTGTGTTTAGAATCTATTCATCTCATCCCCTCCAGGCTCATTGAGAGCAGACCCATGTTTCTTCATGATGACCAAAACATTTCTAACACAGGTCATTACTTGGAAGTCTTTAATTTGCTGGAGCATTCAGCCAGCACTTCTAGTTCTTTTACCAGTTTTATCGGTGAATATTTCTTCTCTCTTCAATGATGAACCCCATACTGAAAGATTGATGCATCAGGCAGAATAGTGACAACTCTCTCACAAATGCCCATGTTCTTATCCCTAAAACCTGTGAACCAGTTAAATGGTAAAGGGAAATAAAAGTTTCAAATAAGATTAAAGTTTCTCATCAGCAAAACCAAGATAGGGAGATTATCTTGGAATATCCAGAAGGCCCAATATAACCACAAGGGTCCTAAAAATGAAGGGAGGTCAGAGAGAGTCAGAGTCAGAGGAAAAGGTGTAGCCACAGAAGAGTGGAGTGGTGTGATGTGAAAAGAACTTGACCTATTATTATTGGTTTTGAAGAAAGAAGGAGATTAAAAGCAGGCAAATTCTAAAAACTAGAAAAGACTAGGGCATAGATTTTTCCCTGCATCCCCCAGAAAGAACAAGGCTCTTTCCACACCTTGATTTCAGCCAGTAAGACCCAAGTCAAACTTCTAACCCACAGAACTGGAAGACGATATATTTGTATGGGTTTATGTCATTAAGTTTGTGTTGATTTATTACAGCAGCAACAAAAAGCAAGTATAATAGTAATCTCTACCTCTCTTGGATGTAAATAACCTTGAAGGCCATTCACACTATCCTCCCAGAGCAGTTATTTTGCAATGGTTTGGAGAGCTGGATATGGTCTCCTTATCCAAATACTCTATCTTCTCTTCCCACTGGTTAATTTTAACAATTAGACAATATGTTGATGGGCTCCCAGTCATTGTTCCCGCTGGATGTCTCCTCTATGATGCTTTCTTAAGGTGCAGTTACAGAGTTTTGTGACTCTTACTATTAGAAGACTTTCTTTCCACTCTAGCTTCTGTAGTCCACAATTCCCAGAGTCTTCTGGTCTTGGTAGTTCCCAGTATAGCTCCCATCAATGGCTCTTTTAGAGTCCTCCTTCTCCCAATGTTCTTAGACATTAGTCATATCCCAAAGTGACCTAATAGACTATCTTTAGGGAGGTGGCTGATACTGGGAAACTTGTGGTGATAAGGGCCCACATAGTTCATTGTGTTTTTTTGTCTTCCTCTATTGCATTAGAGAATTGAGACTGTACAAAACTACACTACAACTCTACATAGCAACCCCTCCTCATTTTCTGCCCTTTCTTCATCCTGTTTTTTCTCTGAGTGAACAGAAGAGGACTAAGTCTCCATTTATTTAAGGTTAACACTCCTAATATCTGTTGAAGGCAATTAAGAGAGCTGCAAAAAGAATCTATTCCGCAAGTAACACCAAATCATGGCATTACCCCCTAATTTCTCTAAATATGCCTACCTATCCACAGTCCACTAAGGCCACAAATGCAAATATGACCCCAAAGTGTCCAAGGTAGCCATCAGTTTCATGAGTAGATAAGAAAATGATGCGTTAATAACTCTTTGGTCATCCATCCAACCAAAACTGATAAATCATGAGAGGTTGACCAACTCAAGCACAAAGTTAATTTTCAATAGTTAAAAGACTGAAATATTATGAAAGGGAGGCAGGAGAGCATAGAGAAAGGCACGATGGGCAAACTTGGATCAGGTATATCTGGTTTCAGGCCCTCCCTCTGCTAGTTACCAACTATGCAACTTTGGAAAACAACTTATGGTCTTAAAACCTCAGTTCCTTTATCTGTAAAACAGAGATGATGGCATGTGTTTCATGGTTGTAAGAATTAAATAAGATAATAGATGTAACATATTTACCAAAAATTTTGGCATTCAAAAAAATAAGTGCTTGATGCTCCTGGAATAAAGGTTTTGTCAGGAAATTATTCCTGAACTATAAAACTATTCAGGAGAGAAAAGGTGGCTACTGTGGATTATTTGTTATATATGGTATAATAGGTAGATTAAATTTGTCATCAATGTCTCTCACTTTGCCTTGTTCTTGTATCTCCCCATGGAGCCATCTGTTCTCTTCTTTTTTCCATAACTGACCCAAATGCAATTAAGAAGTGCCAAGTCCTCATGGACTAACTCATGACCCATCCTAAGACTCTGTCTGGTCTTTCTTCTTCTGATCAATTTATCGGGCCATGATGTTAATGATAAAGTAGATTCAGTGAAGTACTTAGACTACAACTTCTCTCATCTATATGACCACCCCACACACTGAAAAACATGCATATTAAAAAAACTCCAGGTTACTACAGACATTGAAAAAGTTTAATATAGCACTTCTTACAATGTCCTAGAAATAATGTACTTACTTAAGGCTTAGCTATAATCTGATTCAATTCATTCCATCAAATAATTATCACTAGCATTTAACTGGGTGTTTCCTATGTGGCAGTCACTATAGCATGTATCATTTAATATAATCTTCACCACAATCACATGAGCTAAATATCATTATTATATCCATTTTAAAGATAAGACAATTGGGTATAGAATGTTTAAGCAGACTTGACTGAGTTAGTTCCTTAAACAAAAAAGCCACCTGTTTATTGTTTCCTCAAACTTTCCAATTTTCAAACGATTCATGTAGATGTCTTTAGCTTATCATACTCTCCATGTACATGAGTTAAAAGCAATTTCTTCTAATGGCACCTTAAAACAGAGTCACTCATTTCATTTTAATCAGGGCCCTTAAACTCAGAAGTTGGGTAGTTAAGAGCAAAATAAAAACTATAACAAACTAAAGACTGCAATGGCTATTATCATGATTGTAAAGCTTTAAGCATTTTATATTTTCATATTTATTCCTCACTTTTAACTACTATATTTACTTTTTATTTAAACACTGAAATGTGTCAATATAAATCCTTGCTATGTGCAATGAACTGGCAGGAGTAATTTAACTTTAAAACATTATAAAAATCGTAAGGAAAAGAACTATTTTTACATTTCTAGAAACTTTGATGGACTATTTTGCTGAGTGACAGTCAATGGGAGTAGACAAGCGGTGCAACGTGATTAGACAACCACCAACATACGGAGCTGTTGGATTTCTCAACCCCATGGGCAACAGAAATGGCAGAGCAGATTTTTGGGAAATTTTACACATTAGTACATAAACAGTCTGTCAAGAAATCACACTTTTCAGATGTCTACCTCCTACAGTCTTCAAGACATTACAAACTATCACAAATGTGATTTGCAAGGGAGAAGTTTCCTAGCCTCAATATAAAATGATTGTCATCACTGAAAAAGTCCAGGAATATCAAGTAAAAAATCATAAATCCTTTAAAAAAATGATCTGGCTGTGGGTTGTGCACTATTACAGTACTCTTCCCCCCAAAAAATTAAGTGAAGTTTTTTTTTTTTTTTCGGAGATTTTTTTTGAGAGATTTAATATATTGCCAGCAAGAGCAGATTTGAGCTATGTTGAGTTGGAAACCAGATTTGAAAAAGGACATACTAAAAAATTTTTTTTAAAGTATACTGTAAAGCAGTCCTGGAAGTATATAAAAAAGCCAAAAGAAAAAAAGGAAAAAGTACTTGGCAACAGTTTGCAAAATGGGATGAATCAAAAGCCAATTAAGAGATCAAAATGTATGAAGCCAATAACATAAAAGTGGGGGTGACAATATAGGCAGCTTGGAAGCTAATTAGAATGAAGAGGTGATAATTGTATGCACTGGAGGAAGGCAAACTGTAGAGAGTGGAATGGAAATGAGGCAAAGATTGAGAAGGAAAAGATCTCAAACACTTCTGCAGTGTGGTAGTAAATAGTCAAAAACAAAAATGTGAGAAATGAACTCCTTGGTGAGGTGAAGAAAACCTCTTCACTAACCCTAAGGTTCATGGTGAAATAGATGCTACGAAGATCATGGTCCCATGAAAAAAGAAATTATGGGTTTCCTCTTTTTCCTCACTGGAAAGAGGATGATCTCTAGTCATCTATGCCTCCCCCTCATCTCTCCCCCCACCTTTTTCTTTTAGAGTGGGCTTGAGAGAGGCTGGAGATGGGGGATTAGAGACCGAGCTCTGCTTCCAATTCTAAACTGTTACCCTGGGATTCTTGCCAATTTGTTTTTTCTTTTTGTCTTATCCAGTCTCCATAGTTCTGTTCCTCCCCCAACTAATAAATTTTGTTCCTAGCCTAACTGATTGCTGTTCAGCTTCTCTGTGTATTATTGGTCTTTCCTGGAATTTCTGTGAACTCTTATTTCATCATTCTCCCTGATAATGACCTGTTTGGTCAGAATGCCTGTAGAGCTTTACTCCAGATGCCAAATGAAGCAAAAATAATGCTTTTCTTGTAATAAGGTTACTGAAGGGATAATTCCTAGACTATGGCTAAAAAGCACCTTGAAGTTTGGTGAGACCCATGAATGACTGTGTCCTCTAACTCCTAATTCTGAATCTCTGAACATGGAAGTTTTCAGCAGTCAGTGTCCCATGGCCTTTTTCAAAGCAACAATATGCTTACATAAATGCTTTTGAAGGTCAACTTCTTCCAAGCTGCTGCCAGCAGCTCTGCTTCTTTGTGAAGTGATTGGAAGGATGGTTGCTTCAAGGCAAACATTAGATTGCTTTTTGTTTGCTTGCTTATTTGATTCTTGTGCAGTGAAATAGTGTTATATATGAACATCTGAAAGTATTATTTAAACAAAAAACATTAAAGCCACATTTTGTAATTTTTTTAAACCAATGAGGTGTCAAAAAATTTTTTTAAAGTACACAGAGGAAAGAAAACACAGGGTAGCATATACATAATGGACTAGCTGTAATTCTAGCAAATGAAAAATTAATATATTAAAAAATTAAAATGTGACATAGAATCAGAAATGTATTTAGTAACATACTGAAATGAGATAAACATGATTGGGTGATCAGTTTTCTCCAAATAATTTATTCTTTGGAGGTTAGACAACTCTTCACTACCCTTGCAAACTTTAAAATTCTCTATCCTTCTTAAACATAATCTTCCTTACCCTCCAGAAAATATTTATTATAATCACTGCCTTAGTACAGTTTTTTTAAACGTGAACAAAAAAGCAAAACAAAACACCAATCAAACCCATACTGCCAACTTCTTCTGATTAAGGTAAAGTAGTAGAAAATAGATTCAACCTCTCACCTAAAGCAATAAAAAAGGCAAAAATATGAAACAACCAATTTAAAGCTATTCAAGCAACAAAGGAGGCTAATCTATGAGAGACAGAAAGCATAAGAGTTGACTCCTGTAATTGTCCCACATGATAGCATAAGATATGAATGTCTTGAGAGAATTTCAAGGACATGCACAGGGAATGGAAATCAACATGGGATCTGGAAAACTCCTTGAGTTGAGACTGAGCTGAGAATTCGGGGAAACCCAGGAGGCCAATTCTCCTGAGCAGAGTACTGATGAGTAGAGATGTGCACACAGAAAGAATACCAGAATAATCCTAGAAAGAATCCCAGAAGAGATCTGACACAGAGAGACTCCCTGTGAAAGTTCCATTTGGGTATTTGGCAGAATATTGAGCAGCAAATGCATGTTGGCAATGGGAGCAGGAAGGATCACCTGAAAGAATTAGAAGGTCAGTACCTAGTGCTTACACAGGACTGGAAATAGTGCCTGTGCCAACAGCCAGAGTGAAAAATGTATGGACTGTTGAGTAGAATACTCACAATAATCTTACCTTAGTATTGGGAACTAATTAGTTCAAGATAGCATATATCTCTGGTCTTACATAACCAATCCTAAAAGAAATACCTAAAGGGATTCATTTGATAGTAAGTAATTACCTGCATCCTACAATAAAGCTCAAGAATACATATAGAAAGACATAATATCTACTACCCAACCAAGATTACCAGCCACGCCAGAGGCAAAATAATATGTTCCATGAAGAAGATAAAAATGAATTAATCAAAGCTTATCTAGAGCAGACATAGATAAAACTATTGGCAATCTAGGACCTTAAAAGTCTTATCAAAACTATATTACATGTGTCCAAAAAGCTAGAGCAAAGATTGCACATTAAGTGGAGCTATAGAAGATATTTTACAAGATTCAAATTGGACTTTTACAACAAAAACTATATCTGAGATAATATAAAGTACATTGGATGGGATTAAAAGCAGATTAGATATTTCAGGAAAAAAAAAAAACTGAAGCTGAAAATGCAGCAGTGTTAAACACATAGAGAAAAAACCTTTCAAAAACGTAGACAAAAACAGAGCATCAGTGAGCTATGGGATAATATCAAGTGACCTAATATATGTATAATAGGAATCCCTGATTTTGGAGGGGAGAAACAAAAAAATAATTAAAGAAATAATGAATTTTTCATGGCAAGTATAATAGAGACAACTAACTTGACAGAAAAGATTCTTCCTTTCCTTCTCTAAAGAACCATCTACCATTAGCCAAGGACTATATTGTCCAGCTGCCTTTGCATGTAGGTGTGACTGTTTGATGTGTTCCCACCAACAGAACATGAGCAGAGTTATGTGTGTCACTTCTGGGCCTACCCAGGGGTGTAAAATCCTTCCTTTCTTTCTGCTTCTGTGGCAACCTTGGAAGTCATGTGTTGATGATGGCAGAAGGCACTCTATGGAAGATACGTATACCTATATTTGACTAGTTCAGATTTTTATCCTTTTACTATAATAAAACTGTAATAACAGCTATAGCACATTCCTGAGTTCTGTAAGTTGTTCTAGGGAATTATTAAACTGGAGCGGGTGGAGGAAACCCCTGAATTTACAGCCAACTTGACAGAAGTGAGGCTGCTTGGGGACCCCAAAACTTGTGGCTAGTGTCTGAAGTGAGGGCACCATATGAGGGACTATACCCTTAAAGAATTTGGATAGCCTTTGTCCTCAGTTCCTTGGAGGCAGCTTCTCAGCTCTTGGAATCCTTAGAGTAATAGGAGTGTCTTTGCTATTTGTAGTGGGTTTCTATATATTTTATGCTAATGATATGACTCGGTTTGGAGATAGTCAGGACAGAATTACAGTCATGTGATTAAATGGTTGTGGCCTTGAGCCATGTGATACCAATCTAACCCCAAAGAAGGGAAGGAGGACTGGAGATTAAGTAACATTATCAATGGTTCAGTCAATCATATCTACATAATAAAACTCCAATAAAAACTATGAACAGCAAAGTTCAGGGGGAAGATATTGAGTGGCAATACTCTGTGTATTGTCACACATATTGTGTCAGGACCCTCACAGACCTTGTCATTTGCATCTCTTCCTTTGATTAGTACAGATTTTTATCCTTTTGTTATAAAACTAGTAGTAAATATAGCACATTACTCAGTTCTGTAAGCTGCTCTAGTTAATTATTAATTAACTAGGGAATTCCTGATTCAACTTATCAGAAGTGAGGGTGGCTGAAACCCAAAAACTTGTGACTAGTGTCTGAAGTGAGGCATGTATCCTTAAACTATGGACTTCTAGGCAGTTAGGTCAAAATTAATTGTAGAACTTATGCTCTGAATCACCATGTGGAAGGCTATGAGTCGTCCTGCATTGAACTGTTATGTGAATAACAAATTCACATTTAAAAAAAAATTAAGTCAATGAGTTTGGGGGATTTATATGTTATGCTGACTACAATAACACTAACTGCATTATACAATGAGCTCTCTCTTTCTTTCTTTTTTTTTTTCCTCAAAATGTATCTCCTAGTGATACTTTCTCCATTTACCCTATTTGAAATTTTAATCCTCCTCCTAGCCTCTCATATTCCACTTTTTTGTTTTATTGTTCCCTATGGCACTTATTACTATAGCATCCCAGTCCATATATTTTATGTATTTATCTTCCCTATTTTATCTGGTAGAATGTAAGCCCCACGAAGGCAGAAACTAAATGTCTGAGTTGTTTACTGCTGTAGCTGCAGTGTTTACAACAGTGCTGGCATGTAATAAATGTTTCCTGAATAAATGCATGAAGTTATATGCAGAATGAATTAAATAAAAACAGAATGCAATGAGAACTAATAGAATCTATTAAATTACAATAATCTAAAGGAGATAAAATAAAAACCAAGTAGACCAGTGACAACAGAATTGAAAGAAATGTCAAATGCTCAAGTCATTCAGAGATAGAAACCATAGGGTATGGAGTCTATTGGGGAATGAGTATTGAGGAAGATATTAATGAAATTTTCATCTTCAGCAATTAGGGTTGCTATGTAAGTTATGAAACAGCAGAATTAGGGAAGTCAGGAAATAAATCTAGTTTAAGAGAGATAATAAACTCAATTTGGGGCTTTGTATTTAAATTCCTTCCAAAATCAAATGACTGAATGATATAGGCAAGAATCCAGCAGCTCAAAGGATAAACCACAGGAATCAGAGATGAAAGAATGTTGTGAATGAGATTTCTAAATTAAATAGAGGTTGGGAATGGTGACTCATGCCTCATCTCAGCACTTTGGGAAGCTGAGTCAGGAGGATCACTCGAAGCCAGGAGTTGAGACAAGTCTGGGCAACATAGCAAGACTTCATCTCTACCAAAACAAAAAACAAAAAAACAAAAAAACCCCAAATTAAACAGGAATAAAAGAGATTTATGCCAATGAGATATATTGTCTAATTCTTTGTGAATTTTTTTTAAATTGTTAAACCAGTTTTAATTCAATTATAATTTATTTCTCTATTTAGCTTATGTCTTTTAGAGATAAGTGAACACTTAGAGAGGATGGCGATGTTATTGGAATTATTATATTAGAAAATTTTAGGCATATAATTTCATTTATTACAGACCAGCAGGGATATTTACTACCTTCAGCATCTTCAAAACTCGTGAGAATTGAATGGATCTGATCTTTATTGCTAAAAATAAACCTAGAGTACTTCATTACTGTTTCTTAATAACAAAGTCCTTTTGCAAACAAGCAGGCCATGAGCAGAACTTAAGATGAGTAATCACATCGGAACAGTTTAGATGATCAATCATCTTATATATGCATGAAATATTAAACACAGTGAACATGTAAGGAACTATTGATCATTCCCGTCCAAATCACAAAATACGGATGGTTTCTTACTGATTGAGAGCATTTATTAGGCCCTGGGGTTCATACATGTGAGTAAGTAGAAGGCCTTTGGTGTATGACTTCCAGTAGAGATGGGGCAGCAGAACTTCAAAGAGCATGGTTAGCTCTTGTTGTTGAATTAATGTAGAAAGGTCATCCTATAACAGGCCATATGTCCCTATATGCTGTGTCAATTATACAGTCGTAAGTTTATTCCCAATCCACAAATATTGGTGACTATGGACAGTCTGTCTATCTTCCATTCCAGAAATCTGCACCATCCAGTTTCTTTCCTCAACTTTCTTGCTGTCATCTTTTCACCCTTATCTTTTCCTTCATCCACCTTACCTCCTTCTCTCCATGTTTCTGAGGCCATGTTGTTCACTGTCTTTATTATTGTATCTGTTCATGTTCTATCCTAGTCCCTTCATGTGGTACACTTAGAGTTTCTCCAGGTATGATTAGAATAATCTAAAGCACTTAAATTAAATAATTTGCAAAAAGTGCCAATTTGTCTAAGAATTTTAAACAATCTTCTTTAGAATATCTTTTCTGGGTTTGCGATGATTGGTTGTACCTTGGCACTGTGTTGCAGGAGATAAACGATTGCTCATGCCCACAGGCTGGTCTCAGAACATACCTGCAGTTTGATTGCACACATGGGATGCCTAGTAATTCCAAAATACAGGTTGTTAGACTTGACAATGACAGATTCTGCAGATTTAGAGTTAATTACCCCAGTGTGGAATGAAGAATTCAAGTACCTCAGAATTTGTTTGGGTCTCCCCAGTCCTGGTGGGATCCTTTATCTACACTGGCAGCTGACTATGCCACTACCCCCATTTGCCTCTATAAGCAATTGAAGGTTGCACCAAGAAACTGTCCCACTCAGTGGAGTTCTTAATTTGGTATTGGTATTTTATTATTATTATTATAATTATTATTATTATTATTATTATTATTATTTTTGAGTTGGAGTCTCACTCTGTCGCCCAGACTGGAGTGCAGTGGCCGCTCCTGGTCAGCGCAGCCTCGACCTGCTAGGCTCCGGCGATCCTTCCACCTCAGCCTTCCAAGTAGCTAGAACTACAGACGCGCTACCATGCCCAGCTAATTTTTTATTTATTGTAGAGATGAGGTCTCGCCAAGTTGCTCAGGCGGGTCTCAAACCCGTGGGCTCAGGCAATCCACTCACCTCAGCCTCCCAAAGCGTGGGATTACAGGCTGAGCCACCGAGCCCGGCTTGGTATTTATAATTTTTACTCTTCAATGCTGATTCCATAGTCAAACATAATTATAATAACTCATCCAGGATCTTGTTATCACTTTTGTCAGCACTCAGATGAGATCAGTCTGGTACATCAACAACCCTGGTAATTCTTATGCATACCAAAAGTTCAAGTACTTTTTACAATCTTGGTAGATTGCTGCAGTAATGGGCTCCAATTTATTCATACTTCACTGTATGCACATTACTTTGCCCTGTGACTGCCATTCTTCCTGAGAATGGAATATATTTTTCAGTTCCTTGAATCTGGTCTTAGCTACGTGAGTTGCTTTGGCCAATGGATCAAGAACAAATGCGACACAGAAAGTGGTGTGATAAAGACTTGTTCACTGGATCTTACCTTTTCTTGCTGCTAGAAACCCTTTCCTCACTTGAATAAGCCCAGGCTAGCCTGTGACATGAAGAGAGACCACCTGATAGGCTCCAGCATTCCAGCTTTCTCATCCACTCTAGCTATCTCAACCAAGGCCTTAGACATAATGAGATTATTTAGACCATACATCCTTAACCAGTTCAACCTAGCCTAGAAGCACTTCAAAGTCAACCCACAGATGTGGAAGATATAATAAATATTTATTTTTCTCAAGCTACTATGTTTTGGGGCAGTTTGTTTAACAGTAAAAACAAACTGATCTGAAAGCTTAGTTCAAAGAAATTTATTTCTTTACCTTCTTTATCACCAAGCACATCCACTCTGTCTCCCCTTCCAGAACATCCAGAATAACTCTTGAACACTTAAGCATAGATAGAACATACCTCAAAATAGTAAGAGCCATCTATGATAAACCCACAGCCAACATACTGCCAAACAGACAAAAATTGGAAGCATCTCCCCTGAAAACCGGAACAAGATCAGGCTGCCCACTCTCATCTCTCCTGGTCAATATGGTGTTGGAAGTTCTAGCTAGAACAATCAGACAAGTGATGAAAAAGGTATCCAAACAGGAAAAAAGGAAGTTAAGTTATCCCTCTTTGCGTATGACATGATCCTATACCTTGAAAACCCAAAAGAATCTGTCAAAAGCCTCCTTGCAATCTACAGATTTAATGCAATATTCACAATATTAACAAAAGATATCACTGTTCTGTGTGTTTTCTAAACACTGCACTAATATTCATCATGTTTACAGGAAAGATAATGCCATCATTTTACAGACATGGAAAATGAGGTTGAGGTTCAAAGAGGTTAGGTAAATTGCTTCTTTGAGGACATGTTGTCCAAGTAGCACTAATAGTGGGTGCAGTACTTGAATCCAGGTCATGTGTTAGTCATTGGGATTTATTTTGAGTCAAGGCACATGCATTTAGTCACCAGACTTTACAGAATTGAACTACAACAATATAAGATGAATCCAAGTTTGTCTCCACTGTATAGTCTGGGGACCTTAAATTCAAGACTATTTTTCATCTCTCTTTTTATTCAGATACTGGGCACGATACCTAGTATAACAAAGGTGTTAATATGTACTTATTGAATTACTTTCACCATTCCTGCTTCTAGTTTTTATTCAACTTTTTTCCTACCACCCCACTGGGAAAAAAAAGGATAAAAATGGCATATATTTGGTCTCAAGTATTCTGAACTCTAGTATCCTTTAATATTGCTTTCACAGGTCCATGCCACTTTTATGTTTTTAACCTTGATTTTGTGCCCTCTACATTGTAATGCTTTTGGATGACTAAATAGTACTACAATTTACTTAGATATCAAGACTTTAGTACCTAGTATAAAGGAACATTTCAAGGACACGACACAAGTAGGGACTGCCAATATCAGTCTTTCACTTTACCTGGGAAGAGGATTTACTAAAATTTTAATTCTGGTCCAATTCTCCTAGATCCACAACAATCAAACCAATCCTTTTAAAACCACCCATGTTTTGTTGCCATTCCATTTAAATGAGGGACTGTGTCACTCTGCTTGATTTATGTACTGTGTATTCAAGAGTACATTCATGAAGATTTTTCTGTACATGAACACTGCTGACAAGCATTATCCAGTGAGTTCTTACAGTGTCTCCCATGGGAGTAGGGGTGTGTGTGTGTGTGTGTGTGTGTGTGTGTGTGTGTGTGTTTGGAACATTAAAAAACAGATCACATCATTCATGTGAGTGATGAAGAAATAAGGGTCTAAAAGGCTTTTTAGCTTTTCCTGAAGAAATATAAGCAGGAAAACAGTACAAAAGTCACAACTCTCTTGAATTAATTCTATTTTTTTTTTCCCTCCAGGCTGTTCTGGCCTTGATTTAAGATTGTCAAGATCTCCAAACTTTTTCCCAAGGTTTGGAGTTTTCAAATAATGGGTCTTGTTTCCAGGCAGTTTTCCCTTCATTTTAGGAGAAATTTAAATAAATCCAGCACTTCTTATTCAAGTAGGCTTAAATCATTAAAAAAAATTAAAATGTATTCAATGCCTAAAAGTGTTTACGAATTTTAATCTGTCTTTTGTCCTATTCCTTAGAATTACTTTTCAAATGGTTTGGATTTAGCCAAACCTAAAATAGATTTTTGCCAAGAGTCTCCCCCCACCTTAATTTTTAAACCCTTGTGTATTTTAAGGGAAATTTAACACATATGCTTCTAATTCATGTGCACTTAACTCATCAGAATGTTCCTTTGTAAGACCTGTTTGAAGTTTAAGAAGCCTTTTTGGAACCTCCCTTTAATAAGTCTTTTCAAGCCTTTATTCTTAGAAGCAGGAAGTTACATTTTGCCAGGAGTAAATGAATTTCAACCCTTAAAGTTTCACATTTAGTCTAAAACTAGCAGCTAAGACACTTTCTGAGCAACTTGCAAAAATGAATTATTTTACCTCTAAGATAGAGTTGTTGTATTTTTTGTCTGAGTCTCAGAAGCCTTAAACTTGCTTCTATCCATCTTATTTGAACATATTAAAATTGTCAGTGATATTTGTGAAGGCACATACCGTTCAGGTAAATATAACTCAAAATGCATTCTAACATTCCTTAAGATCTACTAATAGATTTTGCTAATAACATTGTTTCCTCAAAATAAAAATAAAAAACACAGAAAATAGTAGATATTGAGGTAGAAATAAATGATAATGGGAGGGATGGAGTGAGACATGGAAAGAGATCATTCACAGAGTAACAACAGCTCAGAGCATGTAAATACATTATAACAAGGGCTTTGATGAGTTTTTATCACAGGTCCATATATGTCAGTGAAGCTGACATATATGAAATATGAAGATTAAAGAAGAACAAGGGGTTTCAGGATAAGATGCTGAACAAAATGTCATTAATGAATTATGAAGACAAGAAAGACCACAGAGATATCTCAGTGTTTTTAAAAAATTACTAGTTGGGGTAGGATGAGATCCCATCAGATTTTTTACTTCCTGCTGATGACTGCAGCTGTTCTTTCTGGTTTTCTGTCTTAGTGTGACCTCATAGGCCTGGAGCTGATATCCAGAAAGACCAGGCCTGTGTCTGGTCAGCCAAAAGAAGGGTTAGTGAGAATCACAAAATACAGAAGGTCAGAGTTTCCTCAGTTTATTTATGATAAATAATTCATCCCTGTCAAATAAAGCACATAGCACTCATTATTGTAAGCAGAACAATAGGCATTACACTTTTACTCTGCTTTCCATTGAACAGAACATGTGTGCAGCCCAGTAACTATCATTAAGAAACTTGTATGCTATCTGGCCTGGAAAAATAATCAGAGGTTAACATATATTTACTCATAAAAAGTTATGCTCATACTAAAAAGATTTTGCCTGACTTGAAGGAAGTTCTCAGTCTGTCTTTCCCTGAGAAAGCAGAGAGAGAGAGTGAGTGAGAGAGAGAGAAAGAGAGAGAGAGAGAGAGAGAGAGAGAGAGAGAGAGGTGGCCCTGCAATGAACCAATGGTGGGCCTGCTAGAGATGGAGTCCATCTGGAATGACCTGAACTGTGATATTTTGGACAGAGGGCTGATGCATCAACAAAAGTTCTCTTCTTGCTCTGTTCGCTACTCAGGGAACAAGGCCCTTGATAGAAACCAAAATGATACTTAATAAATTGTGTCTGTTCTCCTGTCGCTTTGCATTTTCTCTTTTTGTTTTTCATTATCTCCCTCTGATTTTATCTAATTCCTTTCTTGGGTTCCATCATTATTTTTTATTTTCTTCCCTTCCCATCTCCTTACTCTTCCAACTTTGCATTTCCTTCACTCTGTTTGCATTTCTCACAAATCTGTTTCTCTGTGCCCTCCTCACATTCCATCTGTTCTTTGTCCCCAGGTTCACCTCTTCCCCTGCTTCTGACTGGTCTGGCCTGCTTTTTCTCTGTGCCTAGGAGCACAAAGGCAGCTGCTCTTTTTTTTTTTTTTTTCCTCCTTCTTTTTCTAACATCCCCTTCATCCCAAGCCTCAGCTCTGCACAGTAAATTGGCAATGGCAGCAGGAAAAATTTGCATTAACTCTTGCCTGACAACAGAGAAGGGAGAAACATACCCAATTATTGTGTGTGTGGCTCAGTGTATGAGCATAGATGTACTTGGCAAATGAGTGGGTCAATTGTGACATTCATGATTGAGTTCTCATGTGTTGGCTATGGCTATGGATGGTTCCTGTTGAGGCATCTAACCATTACATCAACAACTAGGCTTGACAATGCAGACCATCTCATCCATTTCCCATCCGATGCAGAAATTAGGTGTCCAGATAATCATGTCAGGTCTGACTGAATACTGTCAGCATTGACTTTACTATTTCAAGAGATTCTCTGTTATGCAGTTAGAAAGCATAGTTGAGGAATGTGGGAATTAAGGGCGCTGAAGCCTTGCTAGTTAAAAATATGCCTATAACTTTTGACTCCCTCAAAGCTTAACTATTAATAGTCTATTGTTGAACTTAAGTCTTACTGATAACGTAGTTTATTAACATATATTTTGTATGTTATATGTATCATATACTGTGTCTCACAAAAAAGTAAGCTAGAGAGAATAAAATGTTATTAAGAAAATCATAAGATAAAATGCATTATATTATCCATTAAATGGGAGTGGATCATCATAAAGTTCTTCAACCTTATCATCTTCATGTTGAGGAGGCTGAGTAGGAGGAGGAAGAGGAGAGGATTAGTCTTGCTATCTCAGGAGTGGCAGAGGTAGAATAAAATTCACATATAGACGGACCCATCCAGTTCGAACTTGTGTTATTCAAGGGTCAACTGTATTTATTTTCAGAGAGCTTTCTGTTACTAAGCTGAAAACAGCCTCACTGTGTGCTATAAATTGATTATTTATATCCCTCCAAACTTCATATGTAGAAACCTAATTCGAAATGTGTTGGTATTAGGAGGTGAGACCTTTAGGAGGTGATTAGGTCATGGTAGTAGAGTCTTCATGGATGGGATTTGTGTCTTTATAATGGAGCTGAAAAGAGCAGAACTCCTCCCTTTTGTGAGGAGTACAAAGTGAGGTTACAGTTAGATGATGGCCATCTATGAACCAGAAAGTTGGCCGTCACAAGACAATGAATCTGCTGTCACCTTAATCTTAGACTTCCCAGCCACCAGAACTGTTAGAAATAAATTTTTGTTGCTTATGAACTACCTAGTTTATGATAATTTTTTATAGCAGCATGAATGGATTGAGACGTTGTTCCACTTATTGATCACGGGTCTGACCTGTTGAATATTGGAGGGCAATCTTTTGACCATAAGAACAGTTCTCTTGCCATCCCAAGTTCTAAGATTTTGCCAGCAGAGATATCACCAGCTTTCCTCACCACATTATAAGTCCTATAAGGGTAGGTGTTGTGTTTCTTGCTTACCTTGGTGTTCCCAACCCTCAACAAGGCATATTTACTCATGAATATGGGGATAGTACGTGTCCTGGATGTGCCTACTTCTTGCATTAAAACATTCCACAATTACCTAGCATATAGTAGGCACTAAAAAAAGCACATGTTGAATAAATGAGTTAACCCATCTTAGATAAGAGACTATTGAGTCTAGCACATCTTAGTAACTAGCTCAAGTTCATACCACTGGAAACTGGGGAAGCAGGAGTATACACCTATTTTATTATCTTAGAACCCACAGAAAACTTCAATACTTCTGGGAGGTTATTCAGTTAACTTTGATGTCTTATTATTATTGCCTTATTATTACCCACCAAATTGTAATTCACAGGACATTGACAAATTCCTTGTCAAATATACATATATATTAGAGTAAAATAATTATTTATATCGTGTACACATGATTATAGTATACATTTGTATAAAATAAAAATATAGAAGTCTTTTATTCTAAAGATTGTTCCCTCTTTTTTTCTTTCTTTCTCTTTTTCTCTCTTCTGTAGTTCTCTCTCAGGACAGGCTTATAAACTATGTAGTACTAAAATGTGGAAATCCATTTCCTGTTACATATCTAGTTTTATTTAAGTGAGGAATTGTCTACTGGCCTTCATTTGCCTGCTTCTGAATAGTATGAATCATATTAATCATTATCCAAAAAAACTTAAAATCATGACTTTACTTTTAGTTCTTCAGGGAATTTCTTCTAGAATTAATAAAAAATTCATATATGTTAATTAACATGAAAATACTATAGGTATTTGTTCCCTATGGATTATGTTCAATCTGCATTTATTTTTTATCTGTATTTCAAACAAACAGGGAATGAGTCTTGATTGCTGGTCACTCATTCTGGGGAAATATAAGACACACTTCCCCTCGTCTCCCCTCTTCCTTCCACTGGAAGCGCTTCTTACCTAAGGAGACATTGTAATGACTAAAGACTAAATTGAATTCTCAGTATTTCACAATGGGACACTAATGTGGAGAGCAGAGCTTTTGGTGGGATGATCAAAAGATTAGTACTAGAACTAGAAAGAAAAATCTCTTTTCATGATCTCTCCCTTTGTTTTCCTCCCATGTAACTGGTTTGGTAAAATCAAGCCTGAAAGTAGCAGCTGAAAGAGCACACTGTCATTCCTGGAAAGTCAAGCAGAGCACCTCTATATAGGTCTTAGGGGAGAAATTACCTTCTGTTCTAGATTCTTCTTCTTGTGTGACTTTCTGTCTTCTCCATCTCTGAGGTAGCTAATGGGGTAGTACAAGCTGGAGGTGCCTCCTTCTTGCACTGAATCATGCAAAGCCTGAATAGATTCACACTTTAGGCCCAGAGAAGAAAATATGTAGAGGAGGAACTTAAGTAGGCCTAGGTCTAGTTCTTAAGGGAGATGGATTTTCTTTTGGATGTCCTGCATTATGATGAAGGGCGAGAATATACTTCCATTTTATAGAAGAGGAAGGTCATGTTCAGCGAGGTTTAGTAATTTACAGAAGAAGTGGCAGAGACTAATCCAGGCAGCGTACTAAGAAAAATAATCAGGAAGAGATTTGAAATTAAAGACTTACCTAATAATAACAAGTGCCATTTCCCCTTGGTGGCATCTATATAAAGCCCAGGGTACCTAGTGTGGAAGTGGCTGCGCAAGGTGGCAGTGAATCATTCTGAGATTTAATCCAGATCATATAAGTCCACTTAAAGTTATAACTAACAGACACAGAATGAAACTGGGGTTCCTCCTTGCCAACAGGGGATGAAAAATGCTTTTTGGCTTCATTCTTTTCTGAGGATCTTCAGTTTTACTTAAATATTTTGTACCCAAATGCTCCCAAGATCTTTGGGAGTAACCAACTGCTTCCCAATATCCCAAGTCTTCTTTTATTACTAGAAAGATGTCCAGTGTGAGATTTTGTATCATTTTTGGGAGTCTCGGAGACTCTCTTACTCTTTTTGGAATGTGATTTTCCATTGGTCCTATATAACTTTTTCCCATATTGTTTATATATGTATAGTTGACCAAGTTCCAAAAAGTACCTGAAGTTCTTTTTATCTGCCACATAAGTATATAAGGAGGTATTCAATCAGCATAATGGAACTTTATTTAAAAAATTAATTTATAACTTCAATATGTGCTACTCACTATTCTTTTAAAAAAAATTATCAGTCTGTTTATTATTTTCATCGCTTAAAAAGCAGAATATTCTCACTTGATCATTATATCTTCAAGGATCATTATATATCTCCAGATATCAAGTTTATAAAAGTCAGGGATAATGTTGTTTAATTTTCAGGGTGAAGTTCAAGACCTTATTCAGTTTGGGGACTTATATTAAACAGGGTGTTTCTGATTTTTGTGGTTATATTAGGATGCAAAGTTGCCTTTATTTTTCCCTCTGACTACACGTGTACATTTAATTATAATGATGGCAGGGCAGGGTGCCATGATCTCTATTCCCCTATAGTCACCCTGTGTCTTTTCTTTATAGAATCCTTACACATACCACTCTGACTTCACAAATGCCCTTCCCATCTTTCCTCCTAGCCAAGTCACATTTTCCTTCAGATTATAACCCAGTTGTCACTATAGCAAGGAAGCATACTCTGATCTCCAATTTAGATCAGAACCCCACTACCCAATATTCCTAATCTCCCTTAATAATACACTTTTGCTTATTTCTCTTCTTGTATTAAGTAGCAACCACCACATGGTGGTAAATAACTTTTGTTTAATACCTCACTGTTTGCAAAAGACAGTCATATAACTCATTTCATCTGAGCCTCAAAACAAACTCATGTGGTAGGTGAGTGGGTTAATGCTTTTGTCACCACTAAACAGAAGAGGCGGCTGAATCTCACATTAGTAAGGCGACTTGCCAATGATGAGACATTGAACAATGGCCACACTAAGATTTGAACACAGAATTTCTGATGACAAATCCCATCATATTTGCATTCCGTGATGTCCAACTAGGTGAAGAAGGAAGACATATTTCACATGATTTTCTTTCTTTCCCAATATATATTTTCACATTTTAAAAAGTTGCTTTATTTTTTTTTCTAGTGTGGTTTATGAAATGAGATTTTTTCATATTGTTAGAGTAACTGTCACAGTATTTGATATTCATATTATAGTATTTGAGTATTTGTTACAAAACAAATAAATACTCAGCCAGTTTTCAATTTTCATAACAGCCGGAGGCAGTCATAGTTGATTTAGTAGATAAGGGAGATAGAAAAAGAGGGTTGGAGAACAGAGCAAGAATTGAAAACAAATGCAAAGAAAAGGAGGTGAAGTTCGATATTAAAAAAAAAAAAATTATATCGAAACTTCTTCTAGTAACCAGCATTCTACTCTATCTCCTTGAGTTCAATTTTATCTCTCTCCCTCTCTCTCTCTCTCTCTCTCATTTATAGATCTATCTATTTATTTATCGCTCCCACATACCATAGGCTGGTGAGGGTAGTGGAGACAGGGGGATAAAACGGAAATGGTTAATAGGAACAAAACTGCAGTTAGATAGAGAGTAGCATAATAGGGTGACAACAGTTAACGATAATCTACTGTAGATTTTTACTTTGTAAATAACTAAAAGAATGGAATTATAATTTTCCTACACAAAGAAATGATAAATGCTTGAGGTGATAAGTTACCCTTATGTGATCATTACACATTGCATTCTTGTATCAAATCACCACATATATCCCATAATATACAAGGGGGAATTCCCCTCAAAATGGAATTTATTTATTATTAAGAATTGTGTATTCATTCTTAAGCATTTAATCTTCAGTCACTTCAAAGTACCCTCCATTTGATGCAATATACCTATCAAGATGCTTTTTTCACTGCTCAAAACAGTTTTTGAACTCATGAATTTTGATGCCTTTTAGTGTTTCTGATGTTTTTGTTTGTTTGCTTCACTTCCTCCACATCCACAAAATGTTTCCCTTTGAGAACTTCTTTCATCTAGGGGAACAAAATATAGTTGCTCCGGAGGAGATGGGGTGAATGGGAGGGTGGGGCACGGGTCATGCTGGTTTGGTCAAAAATGGCTGAACACTCAGACAGTACTTGTCATGGTAGAAGAACTGGTCACTTGTTTATCACAATTCGGGATGTTTCTTCTGCAAATTGTGACACCACCCCTTCAAAACTTCCATATAAAAACTTTTGTTGACCGTTTGATTCTAAGGAACAAATTCCGAGTGTACTACAAGGGGCCTGCTCACCAAAAGATAATTCTGAATTTTGGGGGGTCCCCTTCACATACAACCATTATGCACCCATAATAATTAAAAATAATTTTTAGAAAACTTCCTTTACATTAGTTAAATATTCTCTGATATTCTAGTGCTTTGCGGGAGCCAGTTCACCCCCACCTTCTAAGAGCCAATTGTGAAATATTCAGAAATTTTGTGTATGGGTGGCTTAGAAATTGGCTATTATGAGAATATTTACACCACAGATATCAGCAAACACCACAAGTCAGGACTTTTTCCCCTGAAAGCATGTTTACCAGCACACTATTAGATATTATCCATACTTAATAATAGAGATGAATTTTTAAAGTGATGATTACATGAGAAAAAGCAATTGAGTAAAAATAAATTAAGAATAATGTATTTTCTTAACTCTTTAAAATCTCTTACAGGCTCTTATACATTATCTCACTTAATCTTCACAAAAACTCTATGAAGGCAGCTGAGTAGATACTATTTCTTATCCCATTTTGTGCTTGAGAAAACGAAGGATCCAATTAATAGAGCTGATACTAGTGTTGGTAAGACTAGAATTAAACATTTCTGTGTCCTTTTTCTATCTCCTCTCTGTGCACTGGGAGTACTTTATTAGGGTGACAATTTATACCTCGAGGGAATGGGCAGAAACTCACAAGCACTGTGCAGACTTCACTTGCCATACTTGAAAATGGATAGGAATTCTGTTTTTGTTTTTCCACTAAAAATCTGTGGAATCTGGAATGCTTTTCCTGCAAAAATAATCCACATGACCATGTGCTAATGTGGATTTTTTTAGCCCTGGTTTGCCACAACCCTCTGTTTGTTTTCTCTTAAATGTTAATTTCTAATTTGAAAAACCTGCTTGGAGAATAAACACTGAACTCTTCGAGACTATTTTTAAATATCCTCTTGGTTGCTTGGTTAATTTGAGTGTGTATATTGCTGGATTGACAGTTCTAAAGATTGAAGTCATTTATTTATTCCTAGTTAGAAATAGTACTGAAGATGTTTTTTGAGACATGCCCAGGCAGTTTCATGGGGTCCCTCCCACGTGGTATTGTGGCAGTCACAATGTTGAGAGACCAGAAAATAGTGCACTTGTCTAGAGTTGCCTTTAATTTTCTAGTTTAGTGTCCACAAAGGTGAAATGCACACAAAAAACTTTGATGATGTTCCCTGATTGTGAGGTTTTGTGCCACATATTGGACAAAAAAAGTACGTGTTGGAATGATAACCTCAGCTTTATAAAAATACGAGCTAATCTGTCCGGATCCAGCTGCACTCTTTGCCATATTTCCCTCGACTACCTTGCTTCCCCATCCACGTTTGACAAGCACAATGCAATTATTGAACCACCATGAGCTTTTCATAGTCGTACTGCATAACTTCATTTGATATTCAAAAGCATATTAAGAGGTAAGTATAGAATCACTAATCCATTTTTGCTATGACAATATCAAGAAAGGACTGTGAACTAAGAGAGTCATCATAGAGCATTTGTTGAGAAACTACGTAGTATAGAAGCATTAATACTGTAATATCAGAATATGTGGATTCTAGCATCTAGAAAAGTATTAGTTGAATGAATAAATGAATAAACAAATAAATGATTTAATTTATGACCTCATGACTCAACAAGGGAATAACATTAGACCAGTAATCTCAAAATTTCTGACATGGATTAAGATAATCCTTACTTTACTGGGTTGCAGTAAATACTAAGAAAATAAAGTGTGCTTCATATAAGAGTGCTTTATAAATTTATATGTACTATGTAAGTATGGTATTTTAGATTAAACTTTTTTGTACCCTAAACTATCAGATGATAGTTGAATCATGGGTAGAAATTCATGGTGTCATTTTTCTAGACAGGTGGGATATACAGTACTATTTATTTAATATGCTGTGGTCATTTTCCTAAACAACACAATAAAGTTTATTCTCCATTTGACTATATGTATCAAAAATAATCATTTCTGTGCTACCAGTAATTGGTGTCTATACTCATACGTTAAGATGAATTTAAATATAAAACTATGTCACTAGATATTGAATATATTACATTGGACTTTGCAAGTTCTTGTCTTTTTCTTCAGTTCTCTCAAGTGGCAACGATTAATTTACAGTGTGTATGTGTTTTCAGCATCTGTGAAGTTCTCCTGTGGGTTGCTCCATTGAGAGTAAAGCTTTACAAGCTGAAATGTGAATGAAGTAAAGCAGTTGTTAAGAAGAGATGGAAAACATTATGTCCTTAATTATGTTTCCACACCTGCATTTATGAATTCCATTTTTGGAGAGAGAAGGAGATGTGGAGGCAATTAAAAAACTTGCTATATGGACCCTATTGGCGATGAGTCATTAGAGAGTTCACAGGGGCATTGTAGTATTGAAGGAAATCCAAGTGCCTAGAGAGACAGAGAAAAGCACCAAGTACTTAATTACTGGTTGTGGAGGTTAGAGTTAAAACAAATTCATGGCATTGAGTTAATAAAATCCACATTAATATTGCTGGTGATGGACACATTCCTCCTGTTTGAAAAGCTATTTGTATAAAGAAATGAATATAATTTTGTTATTTTTAAAATAGTAATTTTGAATTCTGCTAAGTGCATTATGAACTGGTGTAAAAACTAAGAGGTTATATCTCAAAAATGAACTCGTTTAATTAGCCTTCACATTTCACCAATATCTGTCTTGGTTCAGGCAGCAAATTCAATGCAACATGTATTTGCTGAGAGCCTACTGTGTGCTATGACCAGTGTATTGCTGATTGTTTAACCTTTTATCCTACGGGGATAGTTTCTTCTTTTAGTACTTGTTCTGCTTTTGAAATAACCTAAAAGCATCTGTTTTCTGACTCCTGGATCCTATTCTGTGCTCCTAGAGCAGATGCCAGCTTGCTGTACAACACTGCACAAAGGCTGTTTTGCACTAGGCCTGCTAAGTCCCCAGGGTCCTCATCCATACGGTAATGAATGAGTTTCAGGCGAAATAGAAAGAATGCTGTGATTCTTTTGTGAAAGAAAGAACTGTTTTCTCAGCACTCTCAATAAGAACCTTTTTGGTGGTGCTTAACTAAACAAGACATGGGCAGGAGTGCAGGAAAAGACCATCAGTAGCATCCCTCATCCATGTTAGAGTGTAGACACATGTGAACAAAGATATTCACGTGTGGACATGAAGCCATTCTATTAACAATGCATGGTATGTAAATGGTCCACTTTCTATATCTCAAATATTATCGTATAGGACATTTAAATTATTTTTCATTCATTACAAAAATGAGTGATACGAAATACTATGAGACAGATGGTTAGGTCCCATTTTTATGTCATTAAAAGAAAATTGCACATATTTTGTTCAGTGCAATAATATGAGAGATCATTTAGTGAAAAACACATTTACTAAATAAACATTTTTCTGTGGAATATGTTTGGGCATAAATATTTTCATTGTAATTGAATTTCTCTGCTCTGTATGATACTCATATTTTTAAGAACCAACTAGCTCACCTTGGTGTCTAGATTGTTTTCATTGTTGTTATAATTGCTGAGATGCTTAAGATAATGGTTTGATGGGTACTAATGAAGGGCCGTAAATTTCTTCTCAGTGCACTTGACTCTTCAGGATCTTAAGAAACTATGCTTCACATTTCTTTTAGTGAGTATCACTCCCACATTTACATCAACTAGTATATGTGTGAGCATCCTTCTTAACCTTATGAACTAAAGAGTTGAACCCATAGGAGCAGAAAATAGAATAGTGGATAGCATGGACTGGGAGAGAGGTGATAGGAGGTATTGGGAAAAGGCCAAAGGATACACAATTTCAGTTACACAGAAGGAATAAATTCAGGAGATCTATTATACAATATGACTATAGTTAATAACCATACATTGTATTCTTGAAAATTCTCTGAGAGAAGATTTTAAGTGTTCTCACTATAAAATTAATAAGGCTATGGGGTAATTATTGATTTAGATATTCCATAATATATATATGTTTCAAAACATGTTGCACATCATAAAAATAAAGTTTTTTCTATTTAAAAGTAACATATGCCTTCATTGGTTTTATATTTAAGAAAAGTTTAAAGGCCTTTAAAGATTTTAAATTTTAAGATTTAAGATTTAAAGATAAAAAGATTAAAGAGTCAAAGATTTTAACTTATTGTCAACTGGACAATGTGTTTCAAGCTTATTAGTAGAGAACTTCTCTTGGATTTTGTGTTAAGACCAGATTCTGACCATGCTGGCATAATGGGCATCTGTATTTCTAGCAAGAGATAGCCATGCACATTCTGTTTCTGGGTTTTTTGTTTTAGAAAGTATTTCATAGAACTGCAATTAGGATTAAATAAAATATACCATATCTAATATTTAACAGAGTTTAAAACTTATAGACTTCTTAATAAATGCTAGTTTAGTACACACACACATTCATGCACATATACACCCAGAATACGGTCATGCTATATGGCTTCATCGTCAAGACTCTTCCAAAGTGATTATAGGAGGTTATGAATTGTTTACTGGACACAGCATACTGACATTAGTTTTTCACTTTTCAGTTCTTCCTCACTCATCATTCAAATATTTATTGACTCACTGCAATGTGCACAGAACTTTTCTAGATTCTTAGAAAGATGCCAAGTGGCATAAAATAGTTATTTCCTTTCAAGAAGTTTCAATGTAGCCACAAGGACATCACTTCCTTACAAGAAAAAGTAATTCTCTTTTTTAAAAATTTATTTTATTTTAAAGATGGGTGGTACAATTCAGGATTACGTATACAAGTGATACAAGTGGTCATCGTTCAGGTAAAGTTCTCTTCAGACCAATTGCAATTGCTTTCTTTCTCTCAAGCCTTCAATAATAATAGTGGACATATGTTTCCTTTTTTTTTTTTTTTTTTTGAGTCAGGGTCTCACTCCATTGCCCAGGCTGGAGTGCAGCAGCATACTCATGGCCACCCCAGCGTCGACCTGCTGGGCTCTGGTGAGCCTTCTGTCTCAGCCTTCCAAGTAGTCAGAACTATAGGCACATGTTACCATGCCAAGCTAATTTTTGATTTATTGTAGAGACAAAGTCTTGCCAAGTTGCCCGGGCTGATCTCAAATCTGTGGGCTCAGGCAATCCACTCGCCTTGGCCTCCCAAAGTGCTGGGATTACAGGCTGAGCCACCGAGCCCAGCAGGACATATATTTTCAATCATCACCAAATAATGTAACCAAAGCTGTCAATTGTGGGTATTTTCATCAACTGATTCTAATTTCAAAAATTTTAAGTTACTTTTCCTGTATTAAACACCACTGAACTTCTAGAACTCCTCAGTTCCTGATCATGGTATGATCATAAGGATGAAACCGTGAACTGACACTTAGGAAACTGTGAGTCAACTCTTGCCAAAACCTCTATCCAGCCCTTGTGACCATGAATATATGACTTTGCTCTTCTGATCTTCAGTTCTTATTTTTAAAACCAAGAGGCAAAAAAGAAAAGATCATAACAGCTGTTTGACAGCTATAGAAGATGATGGCAACTTTGCTGCCCAAGATATCGTCAAGCTCTTTGAGAAATTTTATCTCCATCCTTGCTAATATGGTACTAAACCATCTTGATTTCTAAGTAATACATACTTAAAAATTATCCTTTTGAGCTAAATATAATCCACAGAAATTCACAGGGATATTATTGGTTAAGTTGTCAAAATTATGAATTATTTCTAAAACTGAAGCAAAAAGTAGTGGATGTGGGTAGTGATTCAATAGATACTTCCTGTTATCACTATTGAAGACTTCCCATCTATTTGGGAAAATTGAAGCAAATAAATCTATTTATATTTAAGTAAATATAAAAATTCATAATACTTCAAAGTTCTTTATATATCTAGTCTAGAGAAAGCTTTCCTGTAAGTATTAGAAGCTAATGAGTTGAGAGATATAAACACAGAGGAAACTAGCAATCTTTTAAGGCCTCAATGAATTAACTAACAAAGTTTTTCTCTATGAGTGATTTTTTTTTTTTTTTTGAGTTGGAGTTTCACTCTGTTGCCCAGACTGGAGTGCAGCGGCCGCTCCCGGCCACCGCAGCCTCGACCTGCTGGGCTCCGGTGATCCTTCCGCCTCAGCCCTCCAAGTAGCTGGAACTACAGGCGCGCACTACCATGCCCGGCTAATTTTTTATTTATTGTGGAGATGAGGTCTCACCAAGTTGCCCAGGTGGGTCTCAAACCTGCGGGATCAGGCAATCCACTCACCTCAGCCTCCCAAAGGCGCGGGATTACAGGCTGAGCCACCGAATCCGGCTATGAGTGATTTTTAAAAACGATTTGCATCACCAAATAGCAAAAGTTCTACCTTTCACTTTGTGAAATGCAAAGATAATTTTTCATTATCTCAAGAAGAACCAGCAAACTACTTTTATCCATCCATACATACCTCTACAACAAAATTAACCACAGTTTAAAACAATTTTTAGTACTTGGCTGCCTTTGGATTTAAATAAAGATTTTAAGAAGTGATAACTGCTAAATAGATAACTGCTAAATAGAAACTGTACCTTCAGTCTTCTAATTGTTCTTTTCAGGAACTCAAGCCCCAGGCAAAAATCTAGTAACTCCACTATATCAGGGAGGAGTTTATACATCACTGTGGACACGTAACAATTAGTTTTCATGGGGAGAAGCTCTTCTCATAGAACATCTGTATTTTGGAAACAGCAGGCAATAATTTTAAAAAATAAAAATAAAACATTGCTTAATTTTCTCCAAACCACCAGTGGGTAAAAGACATAGGCCCAGCTCCAATGGTTAGCATATAGGAGAGGGTGGTTACCAAAGTATAGCAGCTTATGGTATGCAGGCTTCCTGTGAGAATTACAAGACTGCATTCTTGAGCACAGTAGTGCCCCCCATACCAATCCCCAGAAGACGATTCTGCCAATGGTAGCCATCATAACTAACTGTAAAACACTTCAAGCAAATAGACTATAGGGGCACTAGCACCCTGATCATCAGGGCCTGGTTCTGATCTCATGCATATTCCTTACTAGCAAGTTCCAGCATCTCATGTTTCTCTGGGAAACCAAATTGCTGAACTCTTATCTCTAGGTCCAGTACAACCATGACTGAAATATTCTGCTTTTCCCATGACCCATTTCGTTGTGTACCTATGAACCAAAGCCATGTGTGTATCTTGGATGAGATTGTCATCCATGAAGTAGCTGACCATCTGCATTTAAGGTTTAGCTGTGTCTTCTGGTGATGTAGTGTGTGTGTCTCTTATCTACTTGGCCTCACCTTTTTACTCTGGAATAGTCAGTATTAAACTTTTGGATACCTATGAAGTAGATTCAGGCCTATGTTATGCTACATTCTCAGCTACAAGCATCACGTACCAGTATGTAGGCTGCCTGTCTTTAATTTTTGAGTTAAACACAGATGTATTCAGATTAAGTGGAGTCATATCAGGGGTTTTCACATGAGTAAATGCAGAAAGGTGACAATATGGAGATACTGGTGACAGATCTATGACACTAGCATTTTAATAATAATAATAGTAATATTCGATTAGTAAGATAAAGAATAGCTACCTCTTAGGCACTCTGCTAAGTGTACCACATACATTAAAACATTTCAAAGCCGGGCTTGGTGGCTCAGCCTGTAATCCCGCACCTTGGGAGGCTGAGGTGAATGGATTGCCTGAGCCCACGGGTTCGAGACCCGCCTGGGCAAGCGAGACCTCATCTCTACAATAAATTACAAAATTAGCCGGGCGTGGTAGCGCGCGCCTGTAGTTCCAGCTACTTGGAAGGCTGAGGCGGAAGGATTGCCGGAGCCCAGCAGGTCGAGG
>CAUYQG010068634.1:0-24405 GCA_963574415.1 Tarsius wallacei
TGACAATATGATTCTATACCCCCAAAATTCAAGAGAATCTGTCAAAAATCTTTTTGCATTGATATAGGACTTTGACAAAGTCTCAGGGTACAAAATTAATGCGAAGCCACATTCTTATACACCACAACACATAGGCAGAAAACCAAATAAAAAGCACAATCCTGTTCATAATAGCCACACACAAAAATGAAATGCCTTGGCATCTTTCTAACCAGAGAAGTGAAAGAACTTTACAACAAAAACTACAAAACACTGCTCAAAGAAATCAAAGATGACACAAAGAAATGGAAAAATATCCCATGCTCATGGACTGGAAGACTCAACATCGTTAAGATGTCCATCCTACCCAAGGCAATCTACAGATTTAACGCCATGCCCATTAAATTATAAGCATCATTCTTCTCAGACCTGGAAACAACAATACAGAGATTTATATGGAAACTTATATGATCACAAATAGCCAAATCAATCCTCAGCAAAAGAAACAAAGTGGGAGGTATCACAATTCCAGACTTCAAACTTTTTTTTTGTCCCTCCGCCCACCCTAAACTTTATTATAGGTCTACAATAATCTAAACAGCCTGGTACAAGGACAGGCATATAGACCAATGGAACAGGATAGAAATTCTGGAAGTGAATCCTCAATTTCTCAACCAACTCATCTTTAACAAAGCCTCCACTAACAACCACTGGGGAAAAGAGAACTTATTCGGTTAGTTGGCTTGATGCTTCTGTTTGTAGCCCCTTCATCCACTCTCTCCCTGGTATATACCTGAATTTGAGTGCTTGATGTGCTTTCTTCTGCCAAGAAGTCTTCTTCCCCCTCATCACCCAGCTCCCCATGCTCATTCTGTCCCCAGGCTGGCGTGCAGTGGCGCTATCACAGCCTACCTCAGCCTCAACCTCCCGGGCTCAAGCAATCCTCTGCCTCAGTCTCCCAAGTAGATGGGACTACAGGCACCCACCACCATGCCTGGTTAACTTTTAAAAATTTTTGTATAGAGATGGAGTCTCACTATGTTTCCTAGGCTGGTCTTAAACTCCTAGCTTCAAGCAATCCTCGTGCCTTGGTCTCCCAAAGTGCTGGGATTAAAGGCATGAACCACCACACCCAGCCTCCTGTTCATTCTTCAGAGCTCTGCAGGGGTGTCACTTCCACAGCCAGCCTCTCCCTGACCACTCACCCAAATGTTGGGGATTATGGAATATTTACATCACTCTTACTGGTTGAACATCCCTAATCCAAAAATCTGAAATCCGAAAGGGTCCAATGAGTATTTCCTTTGAGTGTCATGTCAGCATGACATGACAGCACTCACAAAGTTTCAGATTTCAGATTTGGGGATTTAGTGTGCTCAGTCTATACTGAGAAATGCTGAGGGGTGGGTGGATCCAGCACAAACCTCCCTCTCCTAGGAAACCTCTCATGACCACCCTCCCTCGCCGTGCTACTCTCTTCTCCTCTGGGATCCTCTTGACCTTCACCATGTTGCTGTGAGGGCTTGTCTTGTGCTTTCTCCCCATTCTTCCCATGGGGAGAGGGCTTGTCTCATTGTGCTTTCTTCCCATGCTCTGGGCTTCAACCAGCGTGACCATAATCAGGTCCTTGGCTGGGCATGCTCAGTCAAGGCAGCGTCTTTATCATTTTATCATGCTTATAGGGAAGGTATTTTTCAACAGGAAGGGCAGAGAGCATGATATAGGTAGAAGAAGAAAATGTAGGGTAGAAATAAAAAGGGGTTGTGTACAGTGATTCATGCCTATAATCCCAGCACTTTGGGAGGCCAAGGCAAGCAGATTGCTTGAGCCCAGGAGTTTGAGACCAGTCTAGGCACATAGCAAGATCTCATCACTAAAACAAAATTTAAAAAATTAGCCAGGCATGGTGGTGTGTACCTATAGTCCCAGCTACTCAGGAGGCTAAGGTGGGAGGATTGCCTAAGCTCAGGAAGTTGAGGCTGAGGTGAGCCATGGTCATGCCACTCCAGCCTGGGTGACAGAGAGACTCTGACTCAAAGAAAAAAGAAAGAAACTAGAGAGGGAAAGTGCCTACTGCCCACTACAGAACGACTTTGGATCTAGTCCCATTGCATTTGTTCGTCTGAGTTACCTGTGCCTCTCCAGTATATGCCAGGTACTATGCTGAGGACTGGGTGTGGAGGGGCAGGGCAGGTAGAGGGTGCACAGAGCAAGTAGGCCCAGGCCCTGCCTCACAGGGGCTCCCTGTCTGGCTGAGGCTAAAGACAGGCACACATGTCACTGCAGCCGGGGCAGACCAGGAAAAGAACTGAGAGGACTGGGACCAGGCTTCACATGTGGCAAGCATCTCCAGGGAGTCTTCCCTCAGTGCTGGAATATCAGGACATTCTTCTCTTCCTGAAGTTGGAAGCCAACCCAAAATTTACCAAACAAGAGGCATAAACAGACTTGGGTACAAGTGGAGCATCAAGGACTGGATTGGAAGGAAGAGAAGTGGCAGGCCACATTGCTAGAGAAAGGAATGGGAATCAACTGAGTGGGAGGGGAGACGAGTTCCATCCAGAAGCCCTGACACAGATTCGCCTTGTAGAGCAGGGGATGGTAGAGTGCATTGGAACCCAGAGACCCCATCCCCAGGGAAATGGGAAGAGATAAAACTTCTAGTCCTCTCATAAAACCCAGAGGTACAGAAAATCCTAACAGGAAGGAGGGCAGTGGAGGTAGAAAGACAGAGCATACAAGATCTCACTGAAAGTTACTACCCAAGTTGTTACCAGGCACAACACTGGCTGCCTACAAGT
This sequence comes from Tarsius wallacei, assembly GCA_963574415.1. NCBI lineage: Eukaryota > Metazoa > Chordata > Mammalia > Primates > Tarsiidae > Tarsius > Tarsius wallacei. Next base: position 2,781 of record CAUYQG010068634.1, read on the forward strand.
GGGCATAACTTTGCCCCCAGCCTGGGACAGCCACTAGTCTTCTGTAAGCAGTTCACTACCAAGACCTATGAAGGGTTTAATCCTACTTGCAAGCCAACAAATTAGCCCACCACAATTTCACAGATGCTGGCAAAAGACATGAAACTCCTGGGTCAGAAACAAAGCACAGTATTACTCACAGTCCTCAAGCAGCATGACTATCACGTTTGCACCAGTTCCTCTTGCCTGTCCAAGGCCCATGAAAACAATGGGAAAGGGCCCACACAAATACCGCAATGCAGTAGGTTTGCTGCACACCCCATATTTAGGAAACCCAAACATTTAAAAATAGGCGTAAGCCTGCTTAACTTATGCCCCAAAAGGAGACATTATCTTTACAATACTGGACAACAAAAATTCCTGCTTACCCCAGAGAGAGGCATTATCTCTATCTTCCAAGGTTGTTGACTGTACAGTCCCAGAGGACATAGTATGGGATGAAACCCATCAGGGCCTCTGCTCACAAGACATGCAGAAATTCAAGAAATCCATGCAGAATCTTCTCACAACACTCACAGACTACAGAAAGAGGAAGTCCCAAGCTCTAATGACAGTGCCTACCTCATCCCTGGGAAAGCACAGAATGGAGAAGGCAGGGATGCTTGATGAGGAAATAGTCCTCAATCCTGACCTTGAAGAATGGCAGAGATAACCACACATTATGGGGTGACTTGTTCTGAGGAGCCTCCTCTAAAGTCTGCTCTAAAACATGGGCCAAACAGGGTACAGAGAAACAAGGAACTGCATGAGCAAACAGAATCCCCCACCCTTCCCCAGGGGAAAAGCTTCTCTAAGGTTTATCTTAAGATTGCTTAGAATCTGAATCACATTTGAGGCCATCCTCTGGTCACTGAATGAGCACTCCTTATAGATCCCAATCTCTTTCTCTTCTGCACACCCCACTTGCAATCACTCCCAATAATGGCATTCCCCAAAGTTATCCAAAGAGAGCCCAGAGGATCTTGCCCTCCAAGTTCATGCCTTGAGGCAGCCAGGAATATGACTTTCCTTTCACAACAAGTAAGTAGTTAAAAATTTATTGATTTATTTATTTTAGTTTTTATTTCAGTAGCTTTAGGGATGCAAGTGGTTTTTGGCTACATGGATGAATTGTATAGTGATGAAGTCTGGGCTTTTAGTGTACCCATAACTCAAATAGCGTACCTTGTACTAATAGGTAATTTTCCATTTCTCACTCCCCTTGAACCATCCCCTCTCCAGTGTCCATTATACCACTCTATGTTTCTCCTGCATACCCATAGCTTAGCTCCCTCTTATAAGTGAGAACATGCAGCATCTGGTTCCAGAGTTACTTCACTTAGAATAACAGCCGCCAGTTCCATCCAAGTTGCTGCAAAAGACATGATGGCATTTTTTTTTTTTTTTTGGCTGAGTAGTAGTCCATGATATGCGCGCACACACACACACACACACACACACACACACACACACACGTTATATATACGTGTGTGTGTGTGTATTGCATTTTCTTTATACACTCATCGGTTGATGGGCACTAAGGTTGATTCTGTATCTTTGCAATTGTGAATTGTACTGCACTAAACATACAAGTGCAGGTTTCTTACCCAGTAGTGGGACTGCTAGCGCAAATGGAAGATCTACTCTTATATTCTTTGATTTGGATCATCTAGTTTATCGTCTGTGCTCTGTGAGGAGATCATTAGTTCACAAGCCTTGTGCTTAGAAGATAGGCTGATAGCCATTTCAGTGACTTCTCCCATCATTCTGCATTTTTCCGTGGTGCCGGTCCAGCAACCAGAACCACTCAGTGTCCCTCTTCTGACCACCACATTCCAAATCACAAGCCATAACCCAGCACCCCACTCTGCCCTTTCTCACAGAATTTACAGCAGGGAGTGCACAAGCCATGTCGCAGGAGTCCTGATCTGAACAGCCGTCTCCTAAGATCTCTCTAGAGGTTTCTGCAAGCCCCTAATCTTCTCCCCTCTCCCCAGGATCTCTTAAATAAATGTTATGCGATCAGTTACAGCATTGCCCTATTTAATTGATTGATATGCACTTTAAAAAGCTTTACACTGCACAGGAAACACATCTGTCATAATGCTTGATTGAACTGGAGAAAGGAGAAGGAAGAATTAAAATTTATTGAGCACTTATTATGTGCCAGGTAATGCACAAGGCACTTTACATATATTATTGAGTTTAATTCTCACAACAGCCTTGCAAGGTAGATATTTCTCCCTATTTAGTAGAGGAGGATACTAAGGCCTACAGAGGTTAAAAGACTTGCCCAAGGTTACAAATCTATTAGCTAGAAGAAACAGAATTCAATTGCAGGTCTGTTGATTTCAAGCCAACATATACTTCAGGATCCAAATACCAAGTGTTTTTATTAAAAGTTATGAATAAGGAGCATCCCCCTGATTGTAACATTGTTTCATTTTAGAAATAAGATGTAATTTGCATTGTTGCCTCCTACGACATATTTTCCTATGATGGAATGAATAGCCCTGTGTGCACCACGTGACACTGAAGGGGGATAAGTGGGCTGGGGAGTGAGGAAGAGGGTGCTAAGGAGATTAGTCAGACATGTCTATGAAACCAGAAAGTTTTCTCTTCAAACATTAGCAATTTTAAGAAAAATTTAGCTATTAAAAAAAATTGTTTTTTAAATTTCAACCTGTAATTTCAGCACTTTGGGAGGCCAAGGCAAGAGGATTACTTGAGCCCAGGAGTCCAAGGCCAGCCTAGGCAACATAGCGAGACCTAGTTTCTGCAAAAAAAAAAAAAAAAAAAAATCAATTCATTAGCTGGGCGTGATCCTGCCTGTAATCCCAGCTACTCGGATGCTGAGGCAGAAGGATCACCTGAATCCAGGGGGCTGAGGCTGCGGTGAGCCATGATCGTGCCACTGCACGCCAGCCTGGGAGACAGAGCGAGACACTCAAAAAAAAAATTCAAACTATTACTATTCAGTATCATTGTGAAAGGTTATAGAGAGCATTTTGTTTATTCATTCAATGTGTATTTATAGGGGACAAATTGTGTGTGGACACCAGAAGGCAACAAAGAGCAAGCTACTCCAGGTCACTTAGGGTTCATATTCCAGAGGCCAGAGTGATGCTCAAACTCTGCAACAGCCTGTTAGGCAGACCCCAGGCAGGCAGGACACACAGGGTGCCAGGCAGGGTCCAGAGGGAGTGGAACCCTGATGAAGAACTCAGTAACCACGAGGAGGAGTCCTGTACTCTCCTCCTAATGGGGTACATACTGCAAATTCAAAGGCAATCACATGGAGCCCCAGGACAAAGTGAGGCTCTGACAAGTATTTACCCCTTTACTAAGTAGAACCAAACTGCTGAGTTCTGTGAGCTTGTGTCTGTTGTGTAGTTTTTCTGCCTCTGATTACCAGACCATCAGCTGTCACTTCCGATGGTCACTGCCCTGTGCATAGAAGAGCCTCTCTGCACTTCTAATTCACCCTGGATTTTAAAACAAGAGTGCTGCTCTTGTTGGCAGGTAAAAATCTTGAATGAGTTCATAGGCTTGTAGGTTATGCTAAAATGCTGTCGATGTAGTACAAACACTTTCAGGGAGACTTTTTGCTTCCGTCATGATTCTTAGAGCTGGGACCCAGATGGGAAAGTTACCAGACAATAGGAAGTTTTTCTGTATCAGGATGAATCAAAATAAAAAATGACAGCATGAGAGCAACTCTTAGGTGGGGATGACTTCACAACTTTGGAGAGCAATGAGATATTCAGGAATTATAAAACAGAGCAAATGTGAAAATGGGTAGCTAAACAGAACTGATCCCTCCAGCTTTTTAGTGTATTTAAATTATCCTAGAAATAAATAATTTTCTCTAAAGCCAACAGGACGAAACTTCGCTGTGATTTCCCATGAACAATCTGGCCAGGTCCCATTAAAAAGTTTCCAAAAACAATGGGTTTTTACTTTTTAAAATGATCAGAACACTCAGTACTTAACATTAAAAAAAAAAAAAGTAGCAACCACTCTGCTTGGCATCATTTTATCAAGTGTGAGTGTCAAATTCTCTATAGCTTCAAATTAACAACAAGGAGCTGTAATTTTTGTGTTTGTTTGTTTAAAAGACCATCCGAGATTTTTCTTTTTGCTTGTTTAAGCTTCATTTAATTCAAGCTCCAATCTGCCCCTCTTTGATTGCATTTCCAAATCCTAAATAAAAGTGATAACTCTTTCTGCCAATTGTAACAAACTGCTGGTGCCAGTTATTGCTTTTTACAAAAAAAAAAAAAGCAAAAGCAAAAAAAAAAAAATCTTTTAATACTTAGCTGACAGCTTTATCCAAAAGCGGGGAGAAAACCCTGGCCTTTCAAAACCATCCGATATATTTGTAACAACCTCTTTACTGAGTTCATGTATCTTCTTTATTGTTCTTCATAAACAGGCTATTGGTTCTCTCTAGCTTGCAATGTGAAAAATGAAAGAATTTCCTCCCATCCATGCCTCTCTTATCTCATAATTGTTTTGTTCTGAGAGGTAGGGGAGACCCGTATAAATGTCTCTGCTATTTTATTTTGTCCTCTCTAAGCCCGTGCATGCTTTTCTCCAGGGCTTTTGACTCCTTCTGTTCTGTTTCTGCCCGAACCTGGATCTGCTTACTGTTCTCTGCGTCAAACCCCACTAAATTGTTTGAGATTTGATTTCTGAGGGTGATGGAAGAGAGATGAGAGTCAAAGGCATCTTAAAAGCCACTTTTCAGCATGCCTGTGCAGGGTAGTTGGAAGAACAGTGCTTCAGTAGCATTCACCTAACATCACAGATCATCCAGGGCTGGGTCTGCAAGATCGTCCTTGCTACATATGAGCATCAGCGGCTTCCCTTCTCTGTTCCTTCCGGAGGGCCCAGCTGCTGGGCTATCTTCCCCTCTGCTGAAGCTTCAAAGGCCTCTCCATTTCTCTGACTTCCGTGCTCTCAGTCCTTCTCATAAAGGTGACATCTTCCAGAACAGGAATAGCCCTTGCCTGGGACAGAGAGTTCTGAGAGCCTGTAGAAGTGGCTTGTTGTAGAGAAAGTGGAATTTTGTAAATGTGATTGATTGAGAAGCTATACCATCCAGGAAGAAGCCATGGAAAAGGGTCTGGAAGGAAAGCAAGAAAATTGACTAAGCTCTGATTCCTCAATGATGTATACCAGAGCCAGCATCTCAGACCAGAGGCCCTCTGCAAAAAGGTCTGAGCCTTGAAGTAGCTCCATGTAAAGAATTCCACGAACGCTCATCAGTTGGTGTTATGATAATCCCCAAGTCTCAATGTTTTACAAACAAACATTTATTTCTTTTTTACTCATGGTCTACAGGTTGACTGGGCTTGGCTGGACTTGGCTGGACTTGGGTTAGGTCCATTCTGCAAGTCTCGTCATTCTGGAACTGTGTTTACCTTATCTCATAGTGAAGGAGCACCAAAGGACAAACACAGACATTTGACACCTTGGCACACCTTTACTGCCATGCACTGGATACATGGCCATACCCAAAATGAGTGAGACAAGTAAGTCGAAACCATCCTGAGAAGGAAGAAAGAGTGAATGTTGAATTAATATTTGTTCAATAATAATTCAATCTACCACAGATAACCCTCCCCCCCCCCCACACACACACACAGGGAAACTTACAGGGCCAGAGAAAACTACTTCGGGGGGGCAATAAGCCCTGTGAAATAGGAATTGTCTGCTTTTCTTATCTGCCCCAGGTAAGAAGAGACATTTCAAAGCTCTACAAAGAACAACCTTAAATGTCATCTAGTCTTGCATCCTCACCAAGGGAAGTTTCTGGTACCACCTCTAGGAATGGGGAGATCACTTCCCTCAAGGCAACCCACTCTATGCACACAAAACGAGTCTTCTCCCCCTGCAATGTGGCAAGGCCTTGGATATGTGTGGACACCTCGTGGGGATCCCTGAGCCTTCCCATCTCCAATGGAAAGACCGTGAGCTTCTTTTTCTGAAAGCCATGGTTCCAAGCCCTTTTGTTGATGTGCTGCTTACACTGTGAACCCAGAACTGTGGCCAGAGCTCTAGAACATCAACTCTAGAACCTCTTACTCGGGTTGAGTTAAAGTCGCCTAGAGCCGAGGCATTCTCATCCCATGTGGCTAAACTAGTCATCAATCCACTATTTATGGAGCACTTATTCTATGCCTCGCATCCCACCGGGGGCTGGGAATAGACAACATTGACATGGGCCTGGCTCTCATGAGGGCTACTTGGAGAGACAGATAATAAGTAAAGATACCAAAAATGAGAAAATTGAAATGCATATGGGAGGAAGCAGAACTCCTTCAGATACAGTAGCCAGGAAAGGCGTCTCCAAAGAGGTGACATCTCAACTGAGGCTGACTATGGAGAGTGTGGGGAGCGCACTCAGGAAGCTGGCTGGGCGGGGGGTGTGCCATCAGACCTAGAAAGGAGCTGAGATGCTTGGGAAGCTGATGGCAGGTAAGGGTGGCAGGAGCATGGTGAAAGAGGGGTACAGGGAGAAGAGGTTGGCTCAGCAGCGCCAATGGGCTGTGAGAGGAGCTCAGAGCTTATTCTGAATGCAGCTAGAAGCCACTGGAACCCTTTCAAGGCAGGTAAGGGCATGATGTCACTTGGATCTAGACCCCTACCCCCAGCATTCCCTGTGCATGGCTCCAAGCAAGGTGCGTGTGGAGGGAAGGCCTCACTGAACAACTTTGGTTTGTCCCAGCTGAGTTTATCTTTGTTCACTGAGGTCCCTGGATCCAGCCTGTCAGCACCAAGCCAGCTTTCTCTCATGGCTCTGTGCCCCCAGCATGGGCACAGCATTTTCTACATGACTTTATCTAAGTCAAGAAGAGTGACTATAAAGGGGGCAACAATAGCCTTCCAGATAAAGTGTAAAAGTATGACAGAAGAAATTTAAAAGCAGAGCCTTCAGGGCTTTTCCGGATCAAACATTTCATCCTACTAACCAGTCAGCCAAAAGCTAGGAATAGATCCCAGGTGATGAGTAAGAGAGGTCCAAGCCACACTCTCTGAGAAAGGGAAGGGCAGAGCATCTGTGCCAATTTCCTGGGGCCAAACACCCTTGGAGGTTGGTCTTGTCCAACCTGAGAGGACGAGGTCTGTGTGTCCTGCTTCAGACTTGGCATCTACCTTCTCTCCCTTGCCACCAGCCATCAGTGGGGACATGGACGATACATAGAGGATATAAGGAGACCAGAGGATTAGTGAGGAAGTAGGTGGTGCTTATAGCATAGCCCAGTGGCCAAGGGGACTTGGGATTCAGATCCCTGGAGTCAAAGGAGGAGCTGTCTGCACAGATAAGATAGGAGAAGGTGTGCTGTGAACAGTTAGAGGCTGACAGCACACAAGTGAGGAAGGCCCTCTGATACACAAGGAGATGCTAGGAGGCCTAGGAACGCTCACATGACAAAAACAGATAAACCTTCCCCAACAGGTTTCTTTCTTTCAGTGAGTGACCTCCCTTGAGGAGCAAGGAACTCTGGGGAAAGGAAGTGTGAAATGTGACTAGGAACTGCCTCCAAGAGGGCAATGAGAAACTTTTGGGGTCACCTTGACCTTCATCTGCCTCCTGTCCCGCCCCACTTAAGAGGGGACCTTTCCTTGGCCTCACATCATGTCCTTTCCCTTCCTTCCTTCCTTTAGATTCATGACCTTATCTGAATGACACACAAACTTCAGGGGTCAAACACAAAGTTCTGAGAAGGAGGAGCCTCAAACTTTTCATTTCTGTTACATTTTCCAGAGAAGGAAACAAGTTTCAAATCAGTATGTATACAGTTGTGCCCCTTTATCCATGGAGGATACCTTCAAAACCTCTAGTGGATTCCTGAAACCAGAGACAGTACTGGACCCTATTTATACCATGTTTTCTCCTATACGTGCATACCTGTGATAAAACCTAATTTATAAATTAGGCACAGTAAAAGATTAATAACAATAACTAATAAACCAGGATGATTATAACAATGTACAGTAAAGTTATGTGAATCTCTCTCTTCTCTCCTCTCTCTCTCTCTCTCTCTGAATATCTTATTGTAGTGTACTCAACTGTTTTTGGACCACAATTAACAGTAGGTAACTAAAACCTCGGAAATCAAAATCGCAGATAGGGGAGGAGTACTGTACTATAATCCTATCTTTAAAATATATATTAATATGATGTGTTTATATGTGCATATATACAGAGGGGGAAATGCCTGGAAGATATTTACCAACAGTTTATTGTCTTCTGAGTTCATTCATTCCCTTTGATACGTATAGGGGCCTTCCACATTAGACACTGCACTGGAGCTAGGTATCAGAATTTTATTACTTTCATATAATTGATTTAATTTTCTTTCTTCATGCCCTCTTTCTTTTTGTATATCTGCATTTTCTCCATTTTAAAATGAACCTACAGACCAGGTGTGGTAGCTCACACCTATAATCCCAGCATTTTAGAAGGCAAAGGTAAGAGGGTTGCCTGAGCCCAGGGGTTCAAGACCTGCCCGGGTAACTTGGCGACACCTCGTCTCTACAATAAATCAAAAATTAGCTAGATGTGGTGGCACATGTCTGTGGTTCCAGCTACTTGGAAGGTGACATGGAAGGATCACCTGAGCCCAGCAGGTCAAGTCTTCGGTGGTCATGAGCATGCCATTGCACTTGAGTCTGGGTGACAGAGTGAGACTCCGACTCAAAATAAATAAATAAATAAAGTAAAATAAAATGAACCTCCAGCCTGGGTGAGAGAGTGACACTCAAACTCTAAAGAAATAAATACAGTAAAATAAAATGAACCTATAATGATAATGCACCAAAGAAAAAAGCTTCAAAAGTAGGCCTCATCAACCTGCAGATGGACTCTCTGCCCACCTGCCTCCACTGTTTCCTCCTCCCCAGCTTCTCCCACTTCAGGGTAGGCACCTTGTTTGAGAACCTTCAGAGTTCAGCAGGAGCAGAGAGGCTCCTATTTGCACCTGAAGTTCCTGTTTCACTCTTCCCTCTGTGATCCCAGTGTCCCCTTAGAGCTCAGATGAAGCCCCACCTGGCCTCGCCAGGCCCCAGGAATCCCCAGGGTCGGGGTTTGGGCAGCTGTGCAGGGCCCCAGCATCTCACAGAGGTAATATGCCTCTCAGTTCATGCAGCACTGGAGAGGCAGCAAAGGAGATAAATGGAATTTCTGCTCAATGAGTTGATGATAATAATAAATAAGGCCTTTTCTCCAAAGACTTGAAATCTGTTGGCTCATTTCAATGCACAAAATTATTCATTTAAAAAATCCTCCCTGCAGACTTGAAGTAGGTGGGGGATTAGTAATCATTAACCCCATTTTGCAGATGGAGAAACCAGGACCCAGCGGGAGCTGGAGCTCATAACCACTGGCAAAGCAGGGGTCCTGACTCCCCGACCAGTTCTCTATTTGGAGAGGGTGTGATCACAGTCTCACACTGGCACGGGAAGCTCAGGATCAGAAAGCCATTCCTAGGTCCTCAGGAGTCTATGTTGAATCCACCACCCAGCTCTCAAACTGCCTCCCTCATCTGACTTGGAGCACCCTGAGGAAAAGCCCAACTTCTCTTCCTCCTCCCAAGATGGAACAAAGTGAGGACAAGGCCTGGATTCTCCCTCTGCTTTCCTCACACCGAATATGCTCAGGCCAGGGTGCCCCACAGGCCGTGACACTTGGTGATGGATGAGACTTGGATCGGCTGAACCCTGGCAGGATCACTTCTCTGGTCCAGGTGCTTATATTTGCCAGAAGAATCCTGCCTGCCTGGGGAGACTGAGAAGCAGCCGTGTGGCTCGGAGCAAAGAGAGGACATCGTTCTCCTGCTCTGCCTTTGACTGTCAGAGCTCCCAGCCTCCGGGTAACCATGGTAATCACCAGCATTAACCGCAGCAGTGACAGGAGCCTCAGCAGGTCCACTCTGACCTGCTCCGCTGCAGATGGTGTGCCAGCTTCCTGAAGCTTTGGAGGGGAGCTGTGGCTGGGCACACGGACCCCCCAGGACACACCCCTGCACACCTGCTGCCTGGGCCCAGTGGCCGTGAAGGGTGGTCTATCCACCAGACCTAAGAGTTAATGCTAGAGGGAAAAAAGGCACCTCAAGCCTCTCGCCATCCTTAGCAGGGCCTGGTCAGGGGAGGTCTAGGATTCGGTCCAAAAATGTAGTGGCCATGTCAGTGAGAACTTCAGACATGGGCTTATTCTCAGGATCCCCTGAATTTTCGGTCTTGGCCTTGCTGCCAAATGTGGCAGCCGTCTACCAGTCACCTCAGGAGGCCAGATTGACCCAAGCCTCTCATGCCAGGAAGTAGAGGCATCTACAGTCATCTTCTGCTCCCTCTACCTGCAGGTCATGCTGAGAAAGCCACGGCAGAGCTGTTCTTGACCAGTCAGGGTGTTGCCACTAACACCCACCCCACCGGGGCCATTGGTTCCACTGGTCCAGCTTTGAAGAATCCGGAGGCATCTTTCCCTGTTTCGAGGTTTCTAACTTTAGCCACATGTCCTGCCAGCCTGGCCTCCCCTTGTCCCTGAGTCCCCTTTCCTCCCAGAACCCAGAGGTCTGTCCTTTGCAGCTCTGAGGGCCAGACAGGAATGCACACAGGGAAACAAAACCAAGGCCTTCTACATTTCTCAGGTACCTGAATGCTGGGAGGGAAGAACAGCGTCTGTTGGCTCCCAGCATCCTGGCCCTGTCAGGGTTGCACAGGCCTGAGACGGCAATTAGAATTCCAGGCCCACAGGCTGGAAAGGGCTCCGCTAATCCTGCCAAACTATGCTAAGCATTCTTGTGTCCCGCTTCTTCTGAGAACTCTCTAAATGGGGAGGGCAAAGGTGAAGTGAGTGAGTTTCCCAGGAAGCCCCAAAGCCCTGGCTTCTGCCCAACCTGGTTTGAGGACCTGGGAGCCCATGCTGGTGACGGAGAATGACACAGCACTCCCTCTAGTGGCAGACATCTCACACAGAGTCCAGCATCTCCACAGCAGAGCCTGGCCCACAGCACAGTCTCCCACCAAGGCCAAGCAGCCGGCCCTTCTCTCCAGGGGCAGAGATGGCCTGCTTGGCACCTCCCCCGCACCTGTGAAAGCCACAGGTGCTTCAAAACCTCAAAGCCTCAAAGCCACTCCCAGCCAGGCATTCATAGCTGGTCCCCAAACCGGGGAGGGAGGCCACCACACTGCCCTCAGCCTTGGTTAGGCCAGCAAGGGTCAGGAAATCCCCATGACTCATTCAAAACACACTTCAGAGCTGCTTTGTCAAACCCAGCAGTCTCATTTTTCCAGCATTAACTTCCCAAGAATCTTGGCGGGGGTCCCCTGAGCAGCCCCCTCGGGATCTCTCTCAGCCTCTGGCACCCACCTTGCTGGACTCCCGTGCCCCCTGTCTCACCCCTTGTGGACACAGTTTTACGCATCTTTTTTTTTAAGTGATTTTGTTACTAATATAATCCATACAGACTACATTCAAATGACCCCATTGAGATACAGCTTACATACCATATTTATTTTTTAATTTTTATTAATTATTACTTAATTTTTTATTTTAAAGATGTGGGGTACAAGTCAGGATAAGGTATACAAGTGGTCATTATACAGGTAAAGTTTGGGCCTCCCTTTGGTTCCCACTTTGCCTGGTTTGAGATCAGGTACCCTTATTGATGTTATGTGCCCCCTCCTCCCCTGGCAGTGTCCCACTGCTACTGCCAATCCCTCCCCGGTTTGGAGACCAGCCCTTTCTTATAGTATTATCGTAAGTGTTCATTATGCACCTCTTTACTCCCAGCACTCAGCATAGTAATTGTCTATTGAATTCATACAGGAATAAAGAAATAAAAGATGTTTCTCCACACAGAGTTCCCCTATCCCAGCAGCTCCACAATGCTCTGTGTACAGGGAGTTGCATTCCATCTTGACTCCATCCCTCCCTTTACACATCTTTTTCCACCCTGCCCCACCCGAACTAAACTTAGCTCCTTGACAACAAAGGCCAAGTCCATCTCTGGGCCACAGTCCCAAAGAATGCTGAGAAAATATTCAAGAGAGGGAAGGGGAAAGGGCGGACAGATCTATTATCCAGGTCTAATCAAAGTGAGCACTTGAAACAAAGCCACTTGTCTTGGTTTCTTCAGTCATGGTTATCAGAGAGCAGGGGGACTCTTACTTCCATTTAATTAATTAATTAATTAATTTTAACAGCTTTACTGAAAATGTAATTCACCATTGGAACTCACCCGTTTAAAACACAGTTAAATGGTGTTCAGTATATTTGAAAAGTTGTGCGTCCATTCCTACTGTCAATTTCAGAGCACTTTTATTACCCTAGATACAAACTCTACTCCTCGTTCTCTCCAAATCCTTCAGCCTTAGGCAACAACTGGTCTACTCTTCCTCTATGGATTTGCTTCTGCTGGACAGTTTATCAAATGGAATCATACCGTATGTGTCCTTTCATGACTGGCTTCTTTCACCCAGCATGATGTTTTCAAGGTTCATCCATGTTGCAGCATGTATCTGTACTTCATTTCTTTTTATTACTGAACAATAGCTCACTATATGAATATACACATGTTATTTATCCATTCATCCGTTAACAGACATTTGGGTCATTTCTATTTTTTGGTTATTATGAATTTTATTTGTAAGGTATTAAAAAATAAAGCTATTTGATGATTTTTCTGCTTCCAAAGAGAATATTCCCTGCTACCATAAAAATGGTAAAGACATAATAAAATCTTAGACTATTCACATGGACATTAATATTTAATTTTGTGCTTCCTCTGTGTCAGGCAGGGCACTAGGTATTTTTACATAACATTATCTATTTTTAACAGAACATTTGGAGCTAATTTTTGCATGACAATTGAGTTCCAAGTTTAGCTTTTAAGCTTCTTAGCAGCCAAGGCAAAAAAGGTAGTATTTTTAAAAATGCATAGTACCAAGTTGTCCCATTGTCACCACTGTTGGGTCAGAAACTCTACTTCTAGAATTAGGAGAGCAGAGTTGCCTTTTTGTTTTCAATCAAGCATAGTACCTTTTACCCCCATACTTATTTCTCCCCTGTACTCTGTTCATCACTGACATTGTTGATATTATTCTCCAGCACACATACAACCTCCACACATTTTCATACCCATGATCTCTTTCAACTAAGTGCAGTAAACTGAAAAGTATTCCTAGCCCCATTCTACTTGTCTTCAGAGTTCATTCAACATACATTTATCATAAGGGAAAAACTATGGACCCAGCACTCTGCCAAGCCTCGGGACACCATAGTGAAAAGCCAGATATGGCTCTGTCCCCACAGAACTCATGGCTCAGGAAGGAATTAGGCCATAAACAAGCAGACAATGTAGTCACTCCTAAGTGTGGAGTACTGGGAGTGAAATGAAGAGAGAGCTGGAAGGGAGAAGGTCAGGTGAGCAGAGAATGCTCACATGGATTAGTCAGAGAAGCCCTCCCAAAGGAGGAGGCTTTGAAGCTGAGATCCTAAGATGGAGCCAGCCATGAGGTCAGAGACAGGGCAGTGTTCATGGCAGAGGGAACAGTATGAGCAACAGCTTTGGGGTGAAAAGAGCCCAGTGTGGTCCGGGAACAGGGAAAGCCATTGAGGCTGGACTGTGAGGAGCAGGGAGAGGGCACAAGATAGGGTCACAGAGATCATCGGGGGCCTTATTGATGAAGATAAAGATTTGGGATTTTATCTAAGTGCAATAGGAATTCAATGGAAAGTTTTGGAAAAGAGAGTGATGGGACCCTATTGTTGAAAGACCGCTATGTGCATTATGAATTGGAAAGCAAGAGAAGAAGCCGGAAACCCTGTTGGGAGGCTCTTGCAGTGTTCAGAAGGATGCTGGTCATGGACAAGGACGATGGCAGTCAAGTTGAAAGAAGTGAGGAGATTCGACATATATTTGGGAAGAGAATCAACCAGACTGGCAGACAGATTGGCTATGGGGCAGGAGGAAGACCCAAAGAAGATGGATGCATCACAGACAACTCCTAGATTTGGGTTTGTGAAAGTAGATAAGAGACTTCCACCTACTGAGGTGGAAAAGAGTAGAGAAAGAACAGCTTTGGGGAAGCACCAAGAGCTACATCAGAGACACATCTGGGTTAAGATGTTTGTGTAACACCCACACAGAGATGCCAAGCAAGCCATTAGACATAAGAGATGGGTGGCAAGCAAAGGCCCTCCGAGGGATGGAAATTAGGAATTGTCAGAATAAGGGTAGCATTTTTAGGCTTGGGTATGAATGAGATCACCTGGGAGATCTTTTAAGCTTATGATGCTTTCTCCATACCTATGCCTCCCAGGTACCAATTCTGTCCATTTAAATGGAGAAGAAAGTTCCCAGATGAGTCTGGCTATTTGGTGCATGTCAATAAAGCCGTTTGCCAGAACCACTTTCTCTCCAGTTAATCACGGGCGTGTTTCCATGTGTGCCCACCCAGATGCACAAAATGCTCATATCCCTCTGAAAAGACAAATGCAAAAAAGGAGACTTAGGCAGATGACCAGACTCAGGACAGCAAGGAGTCAAGGTCCCTAACGCAGGACAAGCAGTTAGATTTCATGTCAATAGGCTACTGCTACAGCAGAAATACCATTACTGTACAACCACTACCAACCAGCAACGCAGACTGCAATGAAACTCTCAAAACTGGAAGAAGGCCAGGCGCAGTGGCTCACGCCTATAATTCCAGCACTGTGAGAGGCCAAGGCAGGAGGACTGCTTGAGTCCAGTAGTTTGAGACCAGCTTGGGCAACATAGTGAGACTTCGTCTCTGCAAAAAATAAAAAAATTAGCCAGGCATGGTGGCACGCACACCTGCAGTCCAAGCTATTTGGGAGACTGAGATGGAAGGATCACCTGAGCCCAGGAGGTCAAGGCTGCATGCAGTGTGCCATGATTATGCCATGTATTCCAACCTGGGCAACAGAGTGAGACTCTGACTCCAAAACAAAACAAAAGACTGGAAGAAAAAAAGAAACTATAAGAAAACAAGAAACTATGCCCACACTCAGTGACAAGGAGAAGTTCGAAGAAGCTCCATCCATATGTCCTATATATTCATCATCCTCATTATCACCATCTTCATTCTAATAACAGAAAGTTGCTTTGTGCAACAAAAATCTACAGAAAAAAATTCCTGCTTGGTTTTTCTGAAAAAAAAAAAAAAAAAACCAGCATTTACTGAAGAATTTGTCCTGGGTCCATTGAGGAAAGGTGTTACATTGCAATATCTCTGAGATATGATCCCATTCTTTTCAGGATTTTACCAGTTTTCTGATAACTTTTCAAGACTCCAATTCCAAAGGTAAAGATGACACTAACGTCTGCTGTTTATAAACAGGGTGACTCAGCCCTCTCTCTAAGTCATGGGGACCCTGTGCCGTGGGGAGTGTGGGCGGCCAGCACAGGCTAAGCTAGGGAGGAGGAATTAGCCAGGTTTTGTTCAGATTTGGCTTTGTTCAATTGTTTCTAAATGAGGAGGGTGATTCAGATTTAAAAGAACCTATGTCAGTTGGGTTTTAGTTTATGGAGGGAAAGAAAGAAGTCATCCATCACCTGGTTGTCAGCTATCGATCGTGATGATGGACCAAGGCTCAAGTGGCCAACAGAACAGGGAGGAGAGGGACCCACAGACCTCAGCTCAGGACTGCCAAAGCACAACGAACAGAGGCCAAGGCAAGACCGTGCAGAGCTAGCAGCAGAGCCAGCCGGCGGGTGCTCAAGGCCAAACACTTCCCAGTCCAACATGGCAGGGCCACCGAAGGGAGAGACGGCCCCATGCAGGATGCTGAGGGCAAAACACAGAGGGAGAAGACTTGGAGTTGAGAGGATCCCTGGATAATTCCATGAGAGGATGGAGGGTACACCACCAACAGGACAGGCCCTGAGAAATGCTGCAAAACTGGAAGGCAGGGTGTATTTGGGGGCAGCGGGAGAGCAGTGTGGGCAGGATGCAGATGGCAAGAGTGGGACCCAGCAGGCGGAGCAACGAGATGAGCACCTGGTGGAAGGCAAAGAGGAGTAAAGGCTCCTGCCCTCAGATGGGATCATGTCTGGCCTTGAAGCCATGTGCCTGTACCTGTCCATCCTGGGATCCCACCAGGAGCCCCACAATAGGTGCCAATAAACCCTTTCTGACTCCACGTTCACTCTTCAAACACAGGAGGGAGGCAGTAGACCAGTTGGATTAAACTATAATGCAGTGTATTACTCACACCTTGCATTCCTTTGCCAAGCTTGGAGCCATACAGGTATTTGGGGAGAGGAGGGCAGGTTATCACATTTTGTGTTACTATCCCAAAATAAAGCACAACCCCACCACTGCTCGCCACCAACCAAATTCTCCAGGACAACTAATTCTTATAAAGCCATGGCATTTACTGCCTACTCTTCACCTTTACTTGTATATGTTTATTTATTGATTTTGAGTCAGAATCTCACTCTGTTGCCCAGGCTGGAGTGCAGTGGCACTCTCATGGTCACTTCACCCTCGACATGCTGGGCTCAGGTGATCCTTCTGCCTCAGCCTTCCAAGTAGCTGGAACCACAGGCACATGCCACCATGCCTGGCTAATTTTTTTACTTATTGTAGAGACGAGGTCTCACCAAGTTGCCCAGGCTGGTCTCGAACCCCCAGGCTCAGGCAATCCACTTGCCTCTGCCTCCCCAATTTCTGGATTACAGGCATGAGCCACTGTGCCCAGCCTTCACCTTTATTTTAAAAGATCATAAGAAGTACACAAATTATGGAGGGCAGACCACCCCAGCTCTCTATTTACCAAAGGGTTGGCCTCAAATTTTAAAAAAACTTGCTATTTTATTTAAAAACATATCAAAAGGTTGTACTTTCATGATTCCCTGGTTTGAGGGCAAGTAAAGAGAGACTCAGAAACAAAGATAGTAAATGTGAAAATTTATCCATTTGCCAAAGTTCTACTTGGAGTACCCACCAGCGCAAGTTTTGGTGAATTTGTTTTAAGTAGGCTGGGCCCACAAGGAAAGCCAAGACTGAGAAAGTAACCTGAAGCCTTGGGGTCACTCATGTGGCCCGGCCACAGGGCATGCTGTGACCACACAGACAGGGGAGGAGGCCCAGCCAGCCTCTGCTGGGACTCTCAGGAACTTACTGAAGAAAGAGACTGGATTACTAAGTCCTGGGGCTTGTTGATCCATGCTGACATTGTTATAAAGTGCTGTGATATTTGGAGAAGGACATGGAAAAAAATGGGCCTACATTTTGAAAAGTAATTTCACTAATCCAGGTTTTTTTTTTTCTTTCTGTCTTTTCCCTGCATCCCTTCTGCCAGGCTGGACTAAAAAGCGTATTGCCCAGTGAAGGTGGAAGAAGACATCAAAGGAAGTCGGAGACCTTGGAAGCAGGACAGGACATACATATGTTCCCAACGAACTGAAAACAAAAGAGAACATCTTTCCGTGCTAGTGGAGGAGCCAGGAAAGAGAAAAGAAAATATGAATTTCCAGCTCTCTCTAGTGGTTTCAACCTCTAAGGGTAGGAAAGAAATTGACAGAGCCAGCCAGAAAGATTTGCAGGGAAGTCCCAGTACACAGCAGTGTACTCCTGGCTTTCTAGGCATAGCCCAGAAAAACAAAAGGCTCCTCAAAAACCCTTCTGTTGGGCAAGGTGTCCACCACAGCACAGGGTGGTAAACTAGAAAATGACTGAGGGAGTGGTCTAGGTGGCCAAAGATGGCATCCTCTCCTTTCCTCCTCCCCTCCTGTCCTGGGAATGCTGCGTAAGAATCGAGAGGCTCCCTCACAACAAACCCCCAGGATCATTCACCCAGCTCAGCCTATGCCAAGAAACTAAACTACAAGATGCCCGCAATAGTGGACACTTCAGCAATAGAGCTAGAGAGGACAGAGCTGCCCTGAGGTCAAGCAGGGGCAAGTGGGTCAGCTGGAGGACCTTGCAGGGGTAAGTGAGCCCATCAAAGCCAGGAGACAGAAAGATGACCTGAACGCAGATACCCTCTTGGGGAAGGTGGGGTAGGAGGAGAAGAGCCCGTTGCGGGGAGGGGGCACAGACCTCAACAAGAGCATGAATTTTCATTGATTTATTACTAACTGTGTCGCAGAGGCTCTTTGAAACTAGAAGAAGTAATGCTACCATCCATTGTCAAGTTTAGATGCTGTTTTGGGTGGTGGTGCTTGTCGTGGTGGCAGTGGTATTTGTGTTTTTGTTATCATTGCTATTTTTACTGCTGTTAACAAGGCAATAAGATCAAACTAGTTCTGGAAAATTTTAAAAAGTTACATTTTCCTGTGCACACCAATGTTTGACTGGCTCCAGCCCCTTCGCCACCTACAGTTGTCTAAAAGGTCTATCAGGAATGGGCACACACTGAATCTGGGATTGTGGCAATTTACAAAGTCCAGTTGGTAGCAGCCACTTTGTCCCAGTAGGAATCCAGCTCCATAGAAGGAGGACTCTAGCAGTAGATGCAGGCAAAGGGCAGGGCCCAGCCCTTCGCAGAGAGGCCTGCAAGAGCAAGAGAGGCTGTCAGCACCAACCAAACGTCCAACACAAGGAGAGACGAAGCTCCAGGCAATAAAGCTAGCACAGACTACCCAAAATGTGGTCTGGAGACGCTTGCTAAAGCTTTCATGGGAAAACAGCAATTCAGCGGGTTGTCCTGTACCAGACATTCTCAACAAGAATAACCTCAGGACTCGCCAACTGTGATAGTACCTGCCCACCTAACCAGGCATGACTCCCTGTGGAACTAAGGCTGCTAATTCCCCCAAAGAATCTAGCCTCATTGTTCTCCCACTTCTCCAGTCTCCCACGGCACATGATGAGAAGAGATAATGGATTCAAAAGCACGTTGTAAACCACAAAGTGCTGCAAAAGCTGGCGTAATTATTAATATTAGCAGTGCCCTCCCCCCAAAGAGAGCATTTGTGTGTTGAAAAATCATCCAAAAGCTTCCTGCCTGAGACTTTTCCTTCTTTCTTTCTTGGGCCTATGAACTTCTAGGTCCTGCCCAATGAGTCATTCTGATGGAGATGTTGTTCACAATGGTGGACGAATAGCTCATGCTTGTCACAGCACCCAAGATACAGGACGCCTTTGCTCAGAACCTGCCAGTGGAGCCGAACAGAACTGGGAGAGATGCTATCCTCATACAACAGGAAAAAGCCTGGGGGAGCAGTATTCTCAGCACAAGCAAACACTGCGTGAGACTGCATTTCATCACTTGTATGTGGACATCATCTCTGGGGCTTTCCGGAAGGCAGAATCTATTTCTTCTGCATCTCTGCAGCCCACCAGTGTCCATCCCAGAGCTCCAGACTTGTTGGGTGAAGAGGTTTTCTATCAGTCGCTTGAGTGATTGCTCAATTAAAGATATGCTAGTCAAAGTCCATAAGTCAACCCGCAGGCCCACATCCCAGATACTGCAGGAAAGCTATGGGGCCAAGGGGCAGGAGTTCTGGTTCTCAACTGTCATCAGTTTAGTGTGTGACTTTGGAAAAGTTTCATCACTTCTGGGGCTTTGGTTTCTTCATCTATAAATTCAGGAAAAAGGAGAAAAAAAATTCTAAGTACATGAATCTATATTTTGGGATTTCTTCTACCCTCTCCCCCTCCCCCCACTCGCCTGAGTACTGCAAACAAAACAAAACCAGATAAAATAATCTTCAACAACTTAGAAAAAAAAAAGAGCTGCCCTATTCTTAATGAGATTCCAAAGAGGTTAAGACTGGTTCTTATTAGATTCTTCAATTGTTTAATACTATTAGAATATTGTTTGTAGAATGATTAAAAACGATGAGTAAAATGTAAGTAAATGATTCACTTAAATCTGAATCCAAAGAGGTGACAGAACCACCAGGAGGTCCTAGTACATGGTCAAGCAGGAAGACCAGGGGGTGGCAAGAGACAGACTCTGGGCATCAGGGGATACCCCAAGAGACTCACCACATGCAGCCTCAAGGGCAGGAATAAAGAGTAGAGGATGGATGAATCTGGGCCTTTCGACTCTAATTTCAGCCAACATATGTATCCCTCTCGTTCATGTGGAATCCCAATTTTCACAAAATTACAACACAATTCTCACTAAAATTATACTCAGCTTAGCTTAAACTTGAGTCTCTGATGAGTTGAAATCATCTACTATTAAATGTTTGTGGTTCATACAGGTACACACACACACACACACACCTCCCCCCCCCAACCCCGCCCCCGCCCACCTCTAGGAACCATTGGAAGTTTTGATGTTAATGATGTAGAGAAATTTTAAAAAGCACTGTACTTGAACTACTCCCCAGACTCTGCCATAGAAGCCATAGCACAATGTCTGGAACATGATGGATGCTCAAGAAATGTTAGTGATGATAGTGATGATGATGATGATGATGATGATGATGATGATGATGAAGCAGAAGAAGAAGATGTTGATGGCAGTGATTACAGTAAGGACAGGAAAAGTAACATAACAGGGAGACCCAACCCAGGCCAGAAGTCAGTGAGCCCTTCCTGGAGGAGGCGACATTTTGGCCAAGCAAAGAGAGGAGAAGGGTTCTCACTTCCACTCTCGCAGATCATGTGGCTATGCATTGGCTGCCAGCAGAACTCACCATGGGCGTGACACTGACCTGGTGACTGGTGCTCCTCCTAGCAACTGGCTCTGTGCATTCTTTGGACTTCAGTCCTCCTTGTCCCATTTCCAGACTCACTTCACCTTCCCCACTTAACTCTCGAGGTGCTGAGTGTGTACTTCCCTGAAAGCTGCTTTTAAAAGTAAATCTTTGGTGTGAGTTCATTTCCTGGGCATCTGTCTCTTTCTCTAATAATGACTCACTTAACCAGGAAAAATTCTTGGAAGATAGCAACATTAGCCTTCTCACCAATCATGTAAAGTGGTTAGGGGTGGCATGAACTGGATACCTGAACATTCTTCCAAGGAAGAGGAAACTGAGGCACAAGCAGGTGAAATACGATGCCCATGTTCATATAGTCTAGAGTAAGTCGTGGGGCCAAGGTACAAACCCAGTCCTGCCTGTCTCCTAAGTCTGTAGGTTACAATAGCGTGTCACTTTCAACACACTGTATTCTAAGAATCTGAGGCTGTCTTGCCCACAAAGCTGTGAGCTCTACAAGGTCAGAGACGTTGCCTGTTCTGTTCACTGCTGTATCCCTTAGCACAGCACTTGGCTAAGGTATTGAGCAGTGTCTCAATAAATATTTGTTGAATGAATAAATAATGCTGTCTACCTTAGGAGGTGATAAAGGAAATGGAGGCAAATGTTTCTCAGTGGGGCTTAAATTATATACGTATGAAAGTAAAAGGTGCCGGGCTCAGTGGCTCAGCCTGTAATCCCGCGCCTAGGGAGGCTGAGGTGAGCGGATTGTCTGAGCCCGTGGGTTCGAGACCCGCCTGGGCAAGCGAGACCTCATCTCTACAATAAATCTAAAAATTAGCCGGGCATGGTAGCACGTGCCTGTAGTTCCAGCTACTTGGAAGGCTGAGGCGGAAGGATCACCGGAGCCCAGCAGGTCGAGGCTGCGGTGGCCGGGAGCGGCCACTGCACTCCAGTCTGGGCGACGGAGT
>CAUYQG010068637.1:0-26703 GCA_963574415.1 Tarsius wallacei
CGCACCTGTGGTTCCAGCTACTTGGAAGGCTGAGGCGGAAGGATCGCCGGAGCCCAGCAGGTCGAGGCTGCGGTGGCCGGGAGCGGCCACTGCACTCCAGTCTGGGCGACAGAGTGAGACGCCAACTCAAAAAACAAAACAAAACAGAAGGCTAAACAGGAGGATCACTTGAGTCCAGGAGCTTGAGACCAGCCTGGGCAACATAGCAAGACTCTGACGCTACAAAAATTTTTTTAAAAAACTTAACCAAGCATGGTGGTGCACACCTGTAGTCCCAACTACTTGAGAGACTGAGGCAGAAGGATCGCTTGAGCCCAGGCATTTAAGGTTGTAGTGAGCCTGGGTGACAGAGCAAGACCCTAGCTTAAAAAAAAAAAAGAGGTGGAGTCTATATTTCCTCCCTTAAACCTGGGTGGGCCTTTGTGATGCCTCATGACTTTTTAGGCTGGGTTATAAAACAGACAGAGCTTCTGCCTGGCTCTTTCTAAATACTTGTCTTTGTTGCTCGAAACCTATGGAGAAGTCACATGGCTGGAAGACCCAGGTAAGGTCCCAGCCAACAGCCAGCACCATCTGCCAAACATGTGGGTGAGCAGGCTTTTAGAACAGGGACTGGCAGATTCTGGACCTGTGGGCCAAATCTGGTCTGTTGACTGTGACAGATAAAGGTTTTTGTTTTTGTTTTTGAGTCAGAGTCTCACTCTGTTGTCGAGACTGGAGTGCAGTGGCAAACTCACAGCTACCGCACCTCAACATGCTGGACTCAGGCAATCCTTCCACCTCAGCCTTCCAGGTAGCTGGAACTACAGGCATGTGCCACCATGCCCAGCTAATTTTTTTTAAATTTTACTGTAGAGACGAGGTCTCGCCAAGTTTACCAGGCTGGTCTCAAACTCCTGGGCTCAGGCAATCCTTTCACCTCCATCTCCCAAAGTGTTAGGATTATAGGTGTGAGCCACCACATCCGAAAATAAAGTTTTACTGGAACACAGCCATGCCCATTTACTTGTCTATGGCTGGTTTCTCACTATAATGGCAGAAGTTAATAACAACAGAGACCACATAGCCCACAAAGTCAAAAATAATTTATTATCTGGTCCTTTACAGAAAAAGTTTACAGACCTCTGCGTTGGTTTATTCCAGTCTCCAGTCTTGAGCCACCCCAGGTAGGTCCAGTGGAGTAGAGCTAAGTTGTCTCCACAAAGCCCTGCCCACTTCATAAACTTGTGAGCTACATATTGTTTCAAGTCACTAAGCTTTGAGGTGGCTTGTTTCATAGCAATTGAAATAGTTTTAGCAGTGTGCTGGCCTCAAGAGAACCTGGCCATAACTGGTGATTTTGTATTCAGATTCTATTGCTTGAAATTTATCTTTGTGTATACTACCTTGCCACAGCTCACTAGCAGAAAGTATAGTAGGTAATCATAATAAACAATATTTCTGTTCCCAATTCTAACAAGAATTAGATTAGATGTCCCTATAATTCAGATTTCAATAATACCACAGTGCTAATCTTATCTCCAAGAAAAGATAATTTTATGTTAGTATCTGGTAACACTTTCTTAAAATTGGCCTCGAAGAATTGTTTGCTGGTAACATTATAGTTAAATGTGTGGTCTGATTATCCTGCACTATCAAACAATGCTTTGATGTTACTAGTAACATTTTCTACAACTTATGTAAGCAAACAATTATTCTCTGCATTAAAATCATTGAAGCCAAAATGAAAACAGAAATTAAATATAAAACCAGAGCTAAAACTATTTCTATTATTAAACAATTTGGGGATTTTGTTTTAGCAAAACATTATCTCTCACATTAAATTTAATTATATAAGACTTTGTAGATTTTTTAGGTTTAGTTTGATTTATAATTGCATAAGCTGTAAATAGAGCTGCAAGCTTAAGATTTTATACCTGCTTTTACATGTGTATTAAAATACTCAGTAGAGCATGTCTGTAATATATCATTTTTTTCTTTTAAAAGAGACCTGTATAAGACACAAAGGGACAAATATTGTATGATTCCACTTACATAAAGTACCTGGAATTCATAGAGACAGAAAGTAAAATAGTGGTTACCAGGGGTGGGGAAGAGTGACTGGAGAAGGAGCATTTATGGGTATGGAATTTCAGTGTGGCTTGATGAAAAGGTTCTGGAGATGGGCAGTGGTGACAGTTGCACGACCATATGAATCTGCTATTGCCACTGAGCTTTACACTTAAAAATGGTTGAAATGCTAAATGTTATGATATTTTACCACAGTTTTTTAAAAGGCTTGTACAGTACCTAAACATGAAAGAAAACTCAGTTCAAGTTCAAAACTGCTGAGGGTCTTTCTAGAACTCTTTCTCTGAGGCCTAGCTGCTCAATCTGAACCTTTGAGGTTTTTGACACTTAGATGGTGGAAAGAGCTCCTTTGGAAAAGAGAATCAAAGAATTAGTATTTTTGGCTAACAGATTGAGTTGGCGTAGTGTATTCTTAGTTATCAAAATACTCATATAGCTTTGGGATTTTGAATTGGTAAATATTCATGATGTGTGAAAAAGCATGATACATACTGTACGATCTCAATCCCATGAAATTGGCTGTTGTGTCTTTGCACACAGAGGACCTAGAAGGGAATGTCAAACTATAAACTGCTTGTGATTGTGGATGACTTTGTTCTTTGCTTCTTGTGTTTTTCAGTTTCCTATCATGTATATATTAACTTTTAAGAAATAAAGGCTATTTTTAAAATCTGAAGAAAAAAAAAAAAAGAATTAGTGCCCAGGGAAGCAGCATCTCTCACACTCAAACTCAGAACAGAAGTAGCCTGAGCCACCACTTCTAGACTTTTGGGAAGGGGCCCTTTTCTGCCCCTTGCATGGGAAGGAGGAAGGGATTCCAAAGAGAAACCAGGAATGCTGAAAGCAGGTGCCCTCCACCTGGAAGCACAAGCATTTGCCATCTCTTGGCTACTCCGAAGCATCATTCTTACTGTATCTTGTGCTTTTGCCTTACCCCAAATGAGTGCTCTTTCTAGAAGAGCAGGATCTTTAAGCAACACTAAAGGCTGAAGTATCCTTCCAACAGGAAGGGGCGAGGCACAGCGAAAGAAATAGTGTCCTTAGAAGGGAGATTTGAAGGTAGGCAATGAAAAAAATGGTGGCCCCTACTTGCCAGACTCTGTGCTTTCTAATCTTTATCTCCTTTAAATTATTTATCTCTTTTAAATCTTCACAATAACACGAAACGTTATGATGTCCATTTTATAGTAGAAGAAACTGAGCCCAGGGAGATCAGCTCACTTGCCTAAATTGTCACACAGTTCATAAGAAGCCGGGATAAAAACCTGTGACTGTCTGATTGTAAAATTCCTGGTCCCTGCCCATTCTGTCTGCCTGCTTTATCCATCCTGGCCTCCTGTAACTGTCTCTCACCTGCTCTGGAATGGCTCTGCCTTGCTACACATCAGCCTCTTTATCTGAAAATACCTTCTTACCATCTAAAAGGAGCCCAGAGGCTTTCTTTGCAACATGTAAGAATTAGGCAACCTAATAACAAGGGACCTTGGGCAACCTAATCATAAAGGATTCTGGGCAATGTGGCAATCTTTGGGGGGATAATAGTCCAGTGGGAAAACAGGGGAACAGACCCTGACCAAGCATCCCTGCTGAGCACGGGCAGAAGACCAGCATGCCCCAACCCCTCACGGTGCCAAAGACACCACCACACATCACACAGGAGCGCTGATGTGGGATTTCTCTCTTCAGAATGTGTAATTCAACATGCTACTGCACCTAGGAACAAAGCTGCTCTCTAGCAAAATGAGCCTGCTAGACACTCTTGCTAGCAAAACAGCACCACAGCCCTTCCTAGCCACACTATTCAAAAATAGCTCTAAAAATAATGTTTGGCCCTACCCAGGAGAAGGTAAACAAGTAAAATCAAAGGCAGCAGCTCCAGCAGCACCTCTTCCTGTATTTGTCCTTCTCTAAGGGACAGCCTGCTCCCCACCCCACTCCTGTTCTTCCTGTTCTCCTGGTCTCCCCCCACATCCCTCTCCTCTGTCAAATTAGGCACCAAGACAACCTCAGTCACTCATATTGGCTTGAGTGATTCTTTACACTTTATTATAAGTTAAGTTCTTGTGTTATACTGCCTATTTGACATTTTCCACATCGGATCAATATTCTCTGGTAACCAAACTAAAGGGCTAGGAGCTGGAAGAGGATGGAGGAGTTTGCACTAAATAAGCAGCATAGGCCAGGACAATTCCTTACCTGAAGAGATTGCAAATGCCAAGAACAGAGCTCACACTCATGGGTTTGGGTCACTAGATGGCAATTATGTCCCCTTCCACTGTTGCAGCTGGCCCTAGGCAACAGGCCTGTTCTTATAGAACCACCCCCCCGCCCCGCCCCCTGTGATCTGACTTTGATCTCTTCCTGGTACAAAGATTTTTGAGAAGCTCATAAATACCCCTTTCGTTACAGCAATCAGCTCTTTATTATCTACCTCTAACTTTATTAGAAATACCTGTAAAATCACTCAGAGAAACAGTGAAAGCTTCAGGCCGGGTGTGGTGGCTCACGACTATAATCCCAGCACTTTGGGAGATCTAAGTGAGAGGATTGACTGAGCCCACAGTTTCAAGTCCAGCCTAGGCAACTTGGCAAGACTTTACCTCTACAATAAATCAAAAAATTAGCCAGGCATGGTGGCACGTGTCTTTAGTTCCAGCTACTTGGAAGACTGAGGCAGAAGGATCTCCTGAGCCCAACAGGTCTAAGCTGCGGTGGCCGTAAGTATGCCACTACATTCCAGCCCGGGCGACAGGGTGAGACTCCGACTTAGAAAAGAAAAAAAAAAGAGCTTCAATACCTCAGCAGGACTTCCATCTGACCAAATGTTTGTCTATCATTCAGCAAGAACATTTGCCCTGCTTTCAGTCACCTTTGTAGTATCATATACTTTGAAAAATCTTATGGGGGGCCCTCTTGGAACTGTTCTCTCTTCCTAACTTTTCTCTGAAGGAAGTCTATCAGAAAACGCTGGTTTGAAGACCCTTCCTTGTCTCCTTCTTATATGGAAAAGTTCCAGCTCCCAGGCCACTTTTCTGGGAAACCTTTCTAAGACCTTTCCCAAATCTTACCCTCTACCCTCTGGCCAGGTACGTTCAATACAGATATTTGTCATAAGCCTGTTAGAGAGTCAGGGTGTCATTCCATTGCTATTTGCCCATGTGTGTCTTCCTCCCTTAGTGGAAAGTGTCTAGAGAGCAGGAATAAGCTTTTATGTACTTATTTCTGACCCCTGTGGTGCCCAGACCAGCAAGCTGCCAACTACTATCTGGACAGCAGGTGGAGATTAAAAAGAATCCTGTTATCTTCTCTAAAAATCCCAGGGGTCCAGAACAAACCGTTGCTCAGTCACTGAGCAATTTCACATCCTCACTTCTGCCCTGTTCTAGGCTCTAAGGGCCGAATCAGTGATCATTACTGGCTGCGTGAGTGAGGGATGGGTGGAGTGTAATTAGGTGAGTATTTGAGGGGGTATAAGTGCAGTGGGTTGGAAAAACTTCATATGTCTGGGTTCCTCTTTTTTTTTTTTTTTTTTTGAGTCAGAGTCTCACTCTGGAGAGCAGTGGCACGATCACTGCTACTGCAGCCCCGACCTGCTGGACTCAGGCAACCTTTCCACCTCAGTCTTCCAAGTAGCTGGAACTACAGGCATGTGCTACCATGCCCAGTTAATATTTTTTATTTTTTGTATAGACGAGGTCTTGCCAAGTTGCCCAGGCTGGTCTTGAACTCCTGTGCGCAGGCAATCCTCTCACCTCCATCTCCCAGAGTGCTGGGATTACAGGCATGAGCCACCCATGCTGTTGTCTGGGTTCCTCTGGAGCACTAATCAGTTCCCTAATCCCTACTCCTCATGAAGAAGTGCCATCTCCCTGGGAGCAGATGACAAAGGCCAAGTGGGTGAAGGCCATTTCCATTTGTCTTAAAGGCGCTTTCCTTTCCATTTGTAAGAAAACTATGTCCAAAGAAGGGAATCTAAACTCTGGGATGTTTGCCACTCTGCTGCTTCCTTCAGAGTCTTCCTACTCAAAGTGTGATCCTCAGGCCAGCAGTGTTAGCATCACCCAGGAGCTTGTTAGAAATGCAGAATCTCAGGCAGCACCCAGGTCTGCTAAAACAAAATCTACAGGTTCACAAAATCCCTAGGCTCACATGCACATTAAAGTGTGAGAAGACTAACCTAGAACGTAGCTTGGAGCCACAGTATTTCGTGGTGGATGTGGTGTCTCTGTAAACTCTGGGATGGTCTGTCTGGTCTCAAAAAGTTGGGGGCCTCAGTGAGATTAGTCAAATTCTACATGCATTAGATGTTCAACAGAAAGCCCATTATTTGACAATGTTGGGGCATTAAACAGCCCTGACACTTCTTCAAGACATTGGGAATTAATCACTAATTCCCAACTGGCGAAAACCTGTACCTGAGACAAGAGTCTCTGTCCAGCTACCAGAAGTTTTCTTTACTATCCCAGGTAACTCCAGGCCATGAATCCCAGGAGTTACCTGGGATAGTGTATAGACCAAATAAAGGCAAAGGAAAAGATTTCTCATAGGCTCTGCAGAACCTGGACGCTGGATGGGATTTTCTTTTTTTCTTTTTTCTTTTTCTTTTTTTGAGTTGGAGTCTCACTCTGTCACCCAGGCTGGAGTGCAGTGGCATGCTCACAGCCACTGCAGCCTCGAACTTCGGGACTCAGGTGATCCTTCCACCTCAGTCTTCCAAGTAGCTGGAACTACAGGTTTGAGCCACCATGGTCGGCTAATTTTTTAATTTATTGTAGAGAAGAGGTCTCGCCAAGTTGCCAGGGCTGGTCTTGAACCCCGGACTCAGGCAATCCTCTCACCTCCACCTCCCAAAGTGCTGGGATTACAGGCATGAGCTACCGCACCTGGCGGGGTTTTCTTAGTGAATGCATCAGGCAATTGTACGAATCAGCAAGCCACCTGGGATGGGGCTGGAAGAGTCGTATGACCCATGGGGGTGGTAGGGCACCTACAGTCTGGGCTTATTTGTATGGTATCCATGAAGTCTGAAGAGGTCTCTGAGGTTAAATCATGGTAAAACCTCCTCAGGTCAATGGGTCCAGCAAGGATGACCAGGGGCTGACTGCAACCACACTCTGCTTTCTTCTATTTCCTTTTTTTTATTATTTTATTTTATTTTATTTTTATGAGACAGGGTCTTGCTCTGTCCATTGCTCAGGCTGGAGTGTAGTGATTTGATCATAGCTCATTACAACCTCAAACTCTTAGCCTCAAGCAATCCTTCTGCCTCAGCCTCCCAAATAGCTATGGTTACGGACACTGGTCACTGTGCCTGGCTCATCTGCTTTCTTTAAATGGATCAGAACACTGTTCCCAAGCCATCCTAAAGTCAGATAAGATATGGGTCAGCGCAGAGCATATTCTTGAGATGACAGAAATGGAATCTACCTGGGAAAGGAGCCCAGGCCATTCATGGAACTGTATAGATTGCCAGGGTCTGTACCAAAGCTCATCTCTGATAGATGAACATCCATGGGGCAAGACAGCAGGTGGCAGCTTGGGGTTAGCAGCCACATGACCAGCTTAATGTGGAAGAATCTCCAGAGGCCTAAAGTGTATTGTCTGGGGTCCAGGATCCTCCAGATGATGCTTGAAAATAAAACCAGAGTTGGGGTTCAGGAACAAAGAAGCAGAGAATGAGCTCTTGTGCTGGCTGGGAAAGTCCCAAAACAGAACTAAGGAAGGCAAAGCAGTGAAGCATACCTTCATAAACTTTAATAAAGATATGAAGGAGGACCAGG
Organism: Tarsius wallacei; assembly: GCA_963574415.1. Lineage (NCBI taxonomy): Eukaryota > Metazoa > Chordata > Mammalia > Primates > Tarsiidae > Tarsius > Tarsius wallacei. Next base: position 7,851 of record CAUYQG010068637.1, read on the forward strand.
CTCGATGGCTCAGCCTGTAATCCCAGCACTTTGGGAGGCGGAGGAGAGTAGATTGCCTGAGCCCCCAGGTTCGAGACCAGCCTGGGCAACTTGGTGAGACCTCGTCTCTGCAATAAATAAAAAATTAGCCAGGCATGGTAACGAATGCCTGTAGTTCCGGCTACTTGGAAGGCTGAGACAGAAGGATCACCGGAGCCCAGCAGGTTGATGCTGGGCTGGCTGTGAGTGTGCCACTGCACTCCAGCCTGAGCAATGAAGTGAGACTCCAACTAAAAAAAAAAAAGATATGAAGGAGAAATGGGAGAAAATGAGGTCTGAGGAGATGCAAGTGGGAAAAGATTAGACTGAAGTTCTATTCTGTCCACAGCTAATTGTGCCCTAAGTTGACCCTGATGTCCACAGAGCTTGTACCATTCAGTTTCTTTTTTTCTCCATGACTCCTCCTCTCCCTTCTCCCTATTCATGCCTTCTTAGAGCCCTTTCTTAATGTCTCCAAGCACACTGACTTTTCCTACCAAAATCTGAGAGTCCTCATATAGAAGCTGTCATTGACTCGTGAAGTGTCTAGTCAAAAATTTTTCCCAAACCAACATAAACAACGTGTGCCTTTAGCTATACACATACAGGCATACCTCAGAGATATTGTGGGTTCGGTTCCAGACTGCCGCAATAAAGCAAATATTGCAATGAAATGAGTCACATGAATTTTTTAGTTTCACAGTTGCATATAAATGATATGTTTACACGACATTGTAACCTATTTAATGTGCAATAGCATTGTGTCTAAAAAAAGTGTATACCTTAATTTTTAAATATTTTATTACTAAAAAAAAGCTAACAATTATTTGAGCCTTCGGTGACTCGTAATCTTTGCTAGTGAGGGTCTTGCTGTGATGTTGATGGCTGCTGACTGATCCGGGCAGTGGTTGCTGGAGATTGAGGTGGCTGTGGTACGTTCTTAAAATAAGACAAGCATGAAGTTTCCCACATCAATCAACTCTTCCTTTCACAAAAGATTTCTCCGTAACATGAGATGCTGTTTGATACCGCTGCTTTATCAACTGAAATTGTGTGATATTCTGAGTCCTTTATTGTCATTTCTATAATGTTTACAGCATCTTCACTAGGAGTGGATTCCGTCTCAAGACACCTCTTTCTCTGTCCATTCATAAGCAGCACCTCCTGATCCTTTCACATTTGAGCATGAGATTGCAGCAATTCAGTCACATCATCAAGCTCTATTTCTAGTTCTCTTGTTATTTCCACATCTTCAGTGATTTCCTCCACTAAAGTCTTGAACCCCTCAAAGTCATTCATGAGAGTTGACTTCTTCCAAACTCCTGTTAATATTGATATTTTGACCTCCCATGAAACACTGATGTTCTTAATGGCATCTAGAATTATGAATCCTTTCCAGAAGGTTTATCAGTGACTGCCCAGATCCATCAAAGACATCATTATCCATGGCAGCTATAGCCTTAATAAATGTATACCTTAAATAATAAGACTTGAAAGTCTAAATTGTTCTGTGATCTATGAGCTACAGCATGAATGTTGTATTAGCAGGCATGAAACTATTAGTCTCCTTACACATCTCCCTCAGAGGTCTAGGGTGACCAGATACATTGCCAATGAGCAGTAATATTTTGGAAAAAATGTTTATTTTTGAGCAATAGACCTCAACAATAGGCTTAAAATATTCCGTAAACCATATTATAAACAGATGTCCTGTCATTCAGCCTTTGTTGTTCCATTTCTAGAGCACAAGCAGAGTAGATTTAGCATCTTTCTTAAGGAACCAAGGATTTTCAGAATGGTAAATGAGCATTGGCTTCCACTTAAAGTCACCAGTTGTATTACCTCCTAACAAGAGAGTCAGCCTGTCCTTTGAAACTTTGAAGCCAGACATTGACTTCTGCTCTCTAGCTATAAAAGTACTAGATGGCACCTTCTTCTAGTAGAAAGCTGTTTTGTCTGCATTGAAAATCTGTTGTTTGGTGCAGCCACTTTTTTTTTTTTCCTTTTTTGAATTGGAGTCTCACTCTGTCACCCAGGCTGGAGTGCAGTGACATGCTCATGGCCACCCCAGCGTCAACCTGCTGGGCTCAGGCGATCCTTCCGCCTCAGCCTTCCAAGTAGCGGGAACTACAGGCAAGCACTACCATGCCCAGCCAATTTTTTGATTTATTGTAGAGATGAGGTCTCACCAAGTGGCCCAGGCTGTTCTCGAACTCCAGGGCTCAGGCAATCCTCTCACCTCTGCCTTCCAAAGCACTGGGATTACAGGCTGAGCCACCGTGCCCGGCCTGGTGTGGCCACCTTTATCAATGCTTTTAGCTAGATCTTCTGGATAACTTGCTGCAGCTTTAGATCAGCACTTGCTGCTTCACCTTGCACTTTTAAGTTATAGAGATGGCGGCTTCTTTTCTTAAACTTCGTGAAACAACCTCAGCTGGCTTCAAAGGATTTTTTTTTTTTTTTGTAGCTTCCTCGCCTCTCACAGCTCTCACAGAGTTGAAGAGTGTTGGGGCCTTGCTCTGAATTAGGCTTTAGCTTACGGGAATATTATGTCTGCTGTGATTTTTCTGTCCAGACCACCATATCAGCAATAAAGCTGTTTCGCTTTCTTCTTATTCGTGTGTTCACTGAAGTAGCACTTTTAATTTCCTTCAAGAGCTTTTCCTTTGCATTCACAACTTGGCTAACTGGTGCAAGAAGCCTAGCTTTTGGCCTGTCTCAACTTTTGACACGCCTTTCTCACTACGCTTAGTCATTTCTAGCTTTTGATTGAAAGTGAAAGACATGCGACTTCCTTCCACTTGAAAACTTACAGACGATTGTAGGGTTATTAATTGGCCTCAATATTGTCGTGTCTCAGGGGATAGGGACCCAAAGAGAAGGAGAGAAACAGGGGACCTGCCATTCATGAAGCAGTGAGAACATACATCATATTCATCAGTTAAGTTCACCATCTTACATGGGCATGGTTTGTGGAGTCCCAAAACAATCACAATAGTAATATCAAAGACCACTGATCACAGATCACCTTAGCAGATAAAATAAAATGAAAAAGTTTGAACTATTGTGAGAAACACCAAAGTGTGACAGAAACATGAAGTCAGCACTTGCTCTTGGAAAAACGTCACCAATAGACTTACTTAATGCAGGGCTGCCACAAACCTTCAATTTGAAAAAAAAAATCTGCTAAGTATAATAAAGTGCAATAAAACAAGGTGTGCCTGTATATATAGGAATATTATATGTATCTACATGCATTATATTTTTTAAATATATAAGATTTTGTGGTAATAATTTAATAATATATTTATAATTATAATATTTGTTAATTTTGTGTTACTAGTTTAATAATAACTATATATTTATCTATATATATATATATTTGCTAGTAAACTGTTGCCACAAAAATTACCCCTTCATCTAAATACAACTATTTTTATATGTCATTTCTGTGTGCCTTAAGATGACAAACACCTGAATATAACCCATGTTGTCCTAGGCCACGCCTGTCTGAAATAAAATAAGGTCACAGTAATGGTAAAAGGGCATTTCTCTGACTCTGATGTCACCTTCGACTCTAGGAAATCTGACCGCTCTCAAATCCCACCCAACTATTTCTGGGAGTCCCCAAACAGGGGTGGGGATAGGGGGGTAATCTCGTGTGTTTTCCCAAACAAGATTTTTTCAGTCACCAAGTGATCTCTGCCATCCTCCACCCCTGCCTGTCCTGGAAGCTTCTTTGTCTCCTCCCGCACCTCAAACTAACTCCTTTCCTGCATCTCCAGCCACTGGTGACCGCTGAAGCTACTAAGCCCATGATAGATTTAGACTCATCTCATTTAAGGGTTGTCCCCACCCTTAAATCCCTGCATGGGGACTCTCAGTGTCTTAGAGTTCCTTGGTATCCCAGCATGAGCCGTGGGGACTGGTCTAAAGGACAAGCTAAGTGGATGGCTTCACTCAGAATCATACAGCAAGGCAGCATGCAGTGGAGAAGGCTCCCCATCCAGAAAGTCCAGCAGGACTCAGGTGGGGGACGATGGTGTTCATGTGGGAGAGAATCTTCAAAATTCTTCAATGACCTAATTACTTTAAAATCCACAATCTTCTGCTTTAATGATTTATGGTGTTAAGTGCTGACACACCTCACAACCTAACATTGCCATCAAGAATTAGAAATGTGGCAGGGCTCGGTGGCTCAGCCTGTAATCCCAGCACTTTGGGAGGACGAGGCGAGTGGGTTTCCTGAGCCCACGGGTTCAAGACCAGTCCTGGCAACTTGGCAAGACCTCATCTTTACCATAAATAAAAACTTGGCCAGGCGTGGTAGCGTGTGCCTGTAGTTCCGGCTACTTGGAAGGCTGAAGCAGAAGGCTTGCTGGAACCCGACAGGTCGATGCTGGGGTGGCTGTGAGTGTGCCACTGTAGTCCAACCTGGGCGGCAGAGTGAGACTGACTCAAAAAAAAAAAAAAAAAAAAAATACATAGGCTTGAACTTAGATGACCTACATGGTCCCATGCTTTGGGATGACTCTCACTCAACCAACTTAAAATTGCAAATTCATAATCTTCACTCTAGGGGCATATTTAAAAACTAACTATTCTAACTGGGCTTGGTGGCTCAAGCCTGTAATCTCTGCACTTTGGGAGGCTGAGGTAAGAGGATTGCCTGAGTCCCAGTGTTCGAGACCTACCTGGATGACTTGGTGAGACCTCATCTCTACAATAAAATCAAAAAATTAGCCAGGCATGGTGGCTTTTGCCTATAATTCCAGCTACTTGGAAGGAAAGCTGAGGTAGTAGGATCGCCTGAGCTCAGCAGGTCGAGGCTGCAGTAGCCGTGAGCATGCCACTGCACTCCAGCCTGGACGACAGAGTGAGAGACTCCAACTCAAAAAATAAATAAATAAAAGAACTAATCTAACTCTAAAATAAATTGTGAGAGGTTAAATATCATTAGCAATGCTGTTTTTTAAAGTTCCCTGAAATCTGAATAACTATACCAACATTTGTATCTGCCTGAATATACATACAATCAAAATATAGATAAATGCATGAGATTATGAGCCTTAACTTACAAAAATACCAGATTTTATTTTCACTCCGATTCCCTATGGTTATCAACGGAAATAACATAAGTGGCATAAACTTTTCTAGGGAAATGCCTAAACTCTCCTAACAAAGTAGAAAGTCAGTGGGAGCAGGTGGATTTGAAGCTAGGCACCAAGGAAGGTAGGGACTAAAGGCGGGGCTGAGATAAATTACGTGGACTTAAGTCTGGTTCCCATGAATAAAGGACAGCCCAGCTGACCTGTGTACATAAGTAAGTGAATCAATGTTTGGGTAACTCATTTTAGAAAATACTTGGAATATTCCAGATCACTGAAGCAAAGATAAATTCTTGAATTGCCCAAATAGTGCCATATTACTTCACTGGCTCAAGGTTGATTACCTGGTTACTTTATATCCACCTGAGTATTTCTTGTGTGTGTATGTGTGTGCGAGACAGTCTTACTCTGTCACCCAGGCTGGAGTGCAGTGGTGAAATCATAGCTGAGCTCAAGCCATCCTCCCTCCTCAGCTTCCTGAGTAACTGAAACTACTCAGGAGCACCACACCTGGCTAATTTTTTTATTTTAATTTTTTTAGAGATGGGATCACACTATGTTACCCAGGCTGGTCTTGAACTCCTGGCCCCAAGTGATCCTCCCACCTCAACCTCCCAAAGTATTGGGGTTACAGGTGTGAGGCTCCACTCCTGACTTTCTCCCAAGTATTTCTAAGTCTTTATCTCCCTGATAGACTTTCCACTATCTAAATTGCAAGATTCTCCTTTCAAAGAAGTAAAGCAACTTTACTTAGATATGGAGCAGGTTGACTTTGGAGTTAAATTCCAATTAAAACCTTGATACTTTGACACTTTTAGAATCATCATCATCAAACATAAAAGCAACAGGCAATCTTCTGGACACCACAAAATTTAACTTCCAATTTAATAAAAGGACTTAAGTAAAAATTTTATCAACATACAACATTTATAACTAATGTGAGTATATAGACGGATAATATAATCAGAAAATAATTTGCATTAAGCTGGTTTTCAGGACTGTATGAAATATTCATCATTTCTTAGAAGATACATGAAAGTTGAGATCAGAGTTCCAGCACAACTTTTCACTACTTTCTAAGGCGATAACATAGTTCACATTTTTCTTCTCTGTACATTTTCTCATTCTTCTCACTCTTAACCTAGCACATATTACCTCTATTTCAGTGCCTTCTAAAGTTTACTGAATGACATGTTAAGTTCCTCATACTTAGGACTTTTCAATCCTAAAGTTAATATGAAATGAGATTCTCCAAAAAAAAAATGGCAAGCAACATGATGAGCACAATATGGACATAGTATTCTCCTGGAGAGCTGACCAATTTTATGATGTGCTGTAATGTTAAAGATTAAATGAAACTCTGGCCTACTCTGTTCCATGGTCACAGACTGCACTATTTTCCAGCCACTGTCTTTACAAATGCATGCAGAAGGTCACAAGGAAGATTTCAGGAAGTAATTCATGGCATTTCTCACAACAGATAAAACAACAGCCGAATACTATGTCTGCATTTGGAAAGTTTCATCAACATTATGCTGCTTATATTTTGAATAAAATATTAATATAAGCTTATAACGCTTTTAATGTTAATCCTGAAACTGTACATCATGTTATATTCCAAACCTCATACATAAGAACATACAGATGTGGAATTCCTTTTAAAGTGTTTCATTCCATTTTTTCTCCACTTTGGTAAAAACAAATTTGTGAATATTTGTGAATACTGTCCTCAGCAGGACAGTATTTAATTGCAGAAATTCCTACACTATCTTACAGATTATTTAATACAGTATATAAAATACAAACAGAATAAAACCTTTTTATAGCCATCACCACATGGGGAGAGAAGGGAGAAAGTCAGAAAAATATACAAAGCATTGAAAGGCTGCATGTGTGGAGGGTGCCAGGAGGGGGAGGGTTTCATGAGGTTCTAGGCAAACCCTTTGAAAACGTCACCTCACATACATAATGTTACAGCAGTCAGCACAGGCCTCCTGCGTTCCTATTGGTGAGCACGGTGTCAGCAGACATCAGAAGATAATCATCATTGGCCAGACAATTACAACTGGAGCAGCTAGCATCCACTGCTGTTAGCACAAACCTGGCAGGCTACTGAAAGAGAAGGCAGAGCCCAGCCTCCCTGCTCACTCAATGAATTTCATGTTGCGGTCCCAATCAGTAGGTGATCTTGCTACTTTGCTAGCAGACTTCTAAATTAAGCCAGCTATTAGTGAGAAGAACAGGTAAAAGCCAGACATCTCATAAAAGAACAAAATGTCTCTATTTTCAAAGCTGTAAAATCACAAGGGCTTTTCAGTGTAAAACTGGAATTCAGAAACACTATTTGGAGCTAAAAGCAGGCACGTTCCTCTACCCCATGCACTAACTCTTATTTACCAGATAATATTACCCAGGCAGGATATTTTTAACTGGACATGTATTTTCAAGATGGGGCTCAGGATGATTCTCCAAGGGAATATATCTATTACTTTGCCTTTTCAACCGCTATTCTAATCTATTATATATGAAACTATTTGCTAGAAAAGTAAAAAGTCTACAGTATTTCATGTCTATGCCATGAGTATCAGGTTAATCATTCATTAAAGCAGCAATAAACTTGATAAACTAGCCTCAGTTGAACCCTTTATTGTTTATACAAACACCACTCCAAAATGAGCTCCCCTTCCACTAATACATGCTATGGAAATACAATACATGTATAATAAACTATTCTTACTTTAGGTCTTCTTAAATGATGCTAGTTGGCACAAATGCATACTGGTAAAACATCACTCCAGACTCCCCACAATTCTTCAAAAGCCAGTGTGGCTCAGCTTTGTAAGATAAGTTTTAGTTCTCTAAATTAACAAGTTCTGTTTGCTACTAGGAGATTTTCAAGGTCAATTACCAATAAACTCTCCAAAGTCAGAACAGAAGCTTCATTATTTTGTGTTTTTTCTCTAGAAGCGATTTCAAACCATTTTAATTTAGTAAGTCTGGAAAAGCTAAGATTTTGTGGTTTCCTTAACTTCCCCTCTCCTCAAGAGGGTCTAAGCCTTGGTTATGTAGTATCCTTCTCCTGTTAATATTAAGGGGAATGAAAGGAAAATCTGGTTCAAGATTTTTGGGCTGTAGGTTTTTTGGGGGGAGGCAGGGAAGTTAAAAAATTGGGTCCCTAGAATATTGAGGAAAATGCAAAATGCAGAAAGTCTGGGATAAAATAAGAAAGCAAGATGATTAGAATCAGGAAGAGTTGCAAGGAAGGGATAAGGGCCAGCAGGGTTCTTTGACTGCAATATGCAATCCAAGAAGAACATAAAGTCAACAGAGAGCAGAAGCCAGGAAGGGAAAAATCCCAAGATGTAACTGACACGGTCTCCAAAATGTAGGCAGAGGCCAAGCGTGTTCAACCACAGGTATTAATAAATAGTGCTGGTAATTAAAATGGACCCAATTAGTATTTAAACTCTGGGTCTTCTCAAGCATTTGCCCTGTCCAAAGCTCTCTGCTAGGTGCTTTTCAGAATCAAGACTGGAAAAAGACAAGGACAGTGCCCTCAAGAGCTGACAGTCTATATGTAAATATCCAGGTATATAAATAAAAGCCAGGAAAAGATACTGCCAGAAGAAAGGTGCAGATAAAGAGCAAGGAGGAAGCAGTGGTCACAGCCCAACAGGAGAAGATAAATCGGCGCATTTTTGTCACTTGCAGTCCCAGGAGGGGACTTCTTCCCCCGGGACTGAAAACGACAGTCCCTGTCTGGCTCAGGAGTACTAACTGAGTGAATGGAGACAGGAGGCGGGAACGGTACCAGGAGCCCGCACAGGAAGTGGCCTCAGAAAAGAGGCAACAAGTAAATAACAGGCAGTATCGACCGCGGCGTGCGAGGCAGGGCAGGCAGGCAGCGAATGGGGTCAGCCGGCAGAGCGAGGGAAAGCCGGCTCCGGAAAGGCAGGTTCAACCACATGCAGCACGTTGCGGACACGGCAGACATTACCAAGTGCTGCGCGCACGGGCTAAAGGGGAGGAGGGCGGGCCCGCGGGGGGCGAGACAGCTGCCCGGGAGACCCGGGCCCCAGGCCAGCCAGCTGCGCGGCTCGCGGCGCCCGCCGGCTCGGTCGCCGCCCCCTCCCCGCCTTCCGCGCCACCCCCTCCACGGGAGGAGGAAGTGCGTCTGGAGAAGGACCCCAGGCGGCGGGGCCCGCGGAGGCTCGGCTTCCCCGAGACGCCGTGGCCTCCGCTCGACTCCGCGACCGCGGGCTCAGGACCCACCCCCGAGCTCGTGGGAGGACCACCCGCGCCCGCGCCCCTGCCGCACGTCCCGTCCTTCCACGCGGCCCCCACCCCCCGCCTTAGACTCCGGCCCGGGCCGGACGCAGCCCCGGGGTCCCTCGCCGCCAGCCACGCCGCAGCTCGCCGGGAGCAGGCCGGGCCCAGACGGCGCGCGCTGCCCAAAGCGCGGGCTCCACCCGGCCGCCGCCGCAAAAGGCCAGCGGGCTCGGGGCGGGCCCGCGGGAAGCTGGGGGCGGGCGCGCCGGCCGGGCGCTGGGAGGCCGGCGGCGACTCCGGCGGACCCGAGAAGGGACGGCCGAGTCCCCTTCCCCCGGCGGCGGCCCCGTGGCACTCCCTCCCACAGCACGGAGCCCGCCCGGCCGCCGGCGCGCCAGCGTCTCGGGTTTCCCACCGGCGAGAGGAGGGAGGGCCGGCGGGTCGGGAGGGCGCAGCGCACGCGGCCGGCGGCATCCCCGGGAGCCCCTCTGGCCGGACCCTCCCCCATCAAGCCACTGCCCGGCTCCGGGGTGCGCTGGACCTGCACTCTGCTGCTTGCCAGACCGAGTTTAGGGAGGAGGGAAATGTCTCTGCCACAGTTCTGTCTACAAGGAAGGAGCGAGATGGACACACCCGCCCTGTTAAATATTGCAAGGTGACACCGGATCGCCTCCCACACGGGGGTTTTAGAAAGGACTGGCGGAGGGAGTCCCGCAAACGAGGCGTTTTCCTCCCATTGTAAGTTTTCCGGGAGGGGCCCCCAAAGACTGCGGCCGGAGGGGCTTTTAATTCGTGTGCCCGACCTCCAATCGGCAGCCTCGCGCTGAAGTAGAAGCGAGGGTGTCCACAAGGCGTTTCCGTGAAACAGAAACTTCATCATGGCGTGGCTCCACTCGCTCGGGTTCATTCATTTATTACTGCCTTCATTGTCCCCTCCTCTCCTCCCTCCCACCCGGACTCGGCACGAAACCGGAAAGGGATCCGCGCGGGGAAAGGGGTCCCGGAGAGGGGGCATCCGGCCGGGAAGCGGCGAGCGGAGGGCGGCGGAACCAGAGAGCTGCAAGGAGAAAGGAAGGGCACGAGGGATGGGGAGCGGGCGAGGTCCACGCCGAGGGCGGAGAGGGCTAACGCGCGCGGGAGACGGGGTCCTTCCTCCGCTGCCGTTCGCGCGCCGGCTGCGGGAGGCCACGCCGGAAAACCCACACCGGGGCGAAAAGCCAGGGGTGGCACAGGTAGAGTATCTGGGCTGTGGCACTCCTCCCGCCTTCCCCGCCGCGCAGACACCACTCCACACGCACGGTTATGCCCCGCGTTATATAACCCCTATAGGAGACGCCCGCGCGGCCGCGGTTCACACCGGGGCGCCCGCAGCCGGCGCGCTCCAGGCGGCCCCGGCGTCTCCGGCGCCCGGGAGACCGAGAGCTTAGCGCCCAGCCGGCTCCCCGCTCCGTCCACGCCCGAACCGGCAGCCCGGCAGGAAGGCGCCCCCGGGAGACACGCAGGGCTCCCGGGAGCGGGATCGGGCGAAAGCATCACCTACCAGTTCTCCTGCATCCATTGGATGGCTTCGTTCTCGTTGAACTGCTTTTCGAATTCATATTCTTGTAAAGTCAACACTGACATGTTCATTGGGGCTGATCTTCGGAGTCGCTACGTGCTCTCTACACAAAATAAAATAACCTGTAAAGCGCGTGCTTCCGAGGGCTCTCCTGTCTGCTCCCCCGCCCACCCCCCTAGGTCTTCCCCTCGCCGCGGGGTCTCCGGCGCTCGTCCGCTCTCCCAGCCTCTCAGCTACATCCAGGGCTGAGCATTGCCTGCGCCTCCGCTCCCAGCTCCTCTCTCCGGGGCTCGCCTCCTCCCGGCGTCCGCATCCACCGTAGGAGGAAATGAATGCCTTGCGGTCTTAGTGCCCGCACGTTTGTCCATCACCCTTTTTACTCGTCTACAGGGAAATCTCCTCCCCCTCGTGCGATCGGGAAAATTAACCCCTTGCGAGGGAGTGTGCGAAAGAGCGAGACCTCTCCCCGCCCTGGGGGACGGTTTTGTTTGCGCTAAGGTGCCTGGAGGAGCGGGGGAGGGGCGCGGAGAGGGAGGAAGTGGCCAGGAGGTCATCCACACCCCCCGGCGTCGGCCTCGTGGGCCTCCGGGCCCGGCCTTTGAATGAAGTTTGAGCGTGCAGGGCGCAGCCCCGAGGCGCGTGGGCCCGGGAGCCCGGCGAGTAAGCGACTGGGAAATAGGAAAACCTGCCAGCTGCCTCGCAGGAGAGCTCCGGGCAGATTTGCGTCGAGATCACTAAGCAGGGAAGGCGCTTCCCACCGCCTCGCCCGACCTCGGAGACCACCCCCGCCCCCGCCCCCGCCCCGGAGCCCTGGCTTCGATGCCGGCTAACCCGGGCCCCGCGGCCCGCAGGGCTCCTTCGTCTCAGGCGGGGGATGCTGAGGCTCTGAGCATGGTGAAGCTGGTAGCCGGAAGTGGAAGAAAGGGCAGGGAGAAGAGCTGAGTGGAGGGTCTGGGTGCGGGGAAGGGGAAAATGAATAAACAGAGACAGAGAGGGGAAGGAAGTTACACTGGAGAACTGGACCAGCTGGTCCAATGCAAAAACTTTATTTATATGCATGAGGAATTTTTCTCCTTTTTTTTTTTTTTTTGCATTTGTAGGTAGAACAATAATGTTCGAGGAGAGGGCTGAATGTAATGTTGACCCCTACTGAAACCCCAGCGTCGCCACAACTTTTAACCTCAGCTTCCCATACACCCTCTGTCTTTTTCCAGAGGAAAAACTGTTTTCCGCTCTGAGCTCGCATTTCCCCCCAAATTTAGGAAAAATGAAATATGTGACATGACATATCTAATGATGTAATTGTATACCTTTAAAAATAATAATGATAAGGAAGCTATGCTTATAAAATTAGGTGGACATTAAGACCAGAAAGAAAATTCCCTTTCTGGGAGCATCTCCCCACCTTCCAAGAAGTCTAAAAAGAGGATATTTTCATTCAAAGTTGGGTGTCTCTAATCCCTGAGAAGTGGAAACTGGAAGAAACATCTCTGTCAAAAAGGAGGAAGACATAATAAGAAATTAAAGAGTTTTTAAAATCTAGTACAATATTATATAAACCAAAGAAAGGGCCAGAGTGGGCGCTACCATGCCCGGCTATTTTTGATTTATTGTAGAGACATGGTCTCTCTAGTTGGTGATTAGCAAACTAATGTATAGTTTGAAGATCCTATGTATGGACAGTCCTCATGTCTCTCTAGTTAAGGGTTGTCATTCTAGAGATTTCTGCAGTACAAGTCTGAGAGAATTTGAAGGCGAGGCCCAGGCCAAAACACCTGGCAGGATTGGAAGGAAAGGTGGGTGTGGCCAGATGAAAGATAAGGATTTGAGCACAGTGCCAGGGCTGTGAGCAATCAATAAATATTTGTGAAGTGAATGATTGATTAAATAAATGAAAGAAGGTAGGAAGTGAGAAAGGAATCAAGACCAAGAAAGTCCAAATAAGGTCTCATTAGATATTGCAAGGATGAGTCTTCCTTTTGTCTAAAAAGGAGTCGATGTTTATGTACTAATTAATTATTATTATTTTAAAGACAGGGTCTTGCTCTGTTGCTCAAACTGAGTTCAGTGGCATGATCATAACACCGCAGCCTCAAACTCCCAGGCTCAAGTAATCCTCTTGACTTAGCCTCCGAGTAACAGAAACTACAGGTGTGAGCTACAATGACCAGCTCCTTTTTTTTTTGAAAGTATAGTCGAGATCAGTCTCATTATCTTGCCTAGGCTAGAATTATGCTCCTAGCCTCAAGCAATCCTTCTGCCTCAGCCTCCCAAAGCCCTGGAATTATAGATGTGAGCCACCAGACCCTGCTAGGATTCAGTTTTTTTGTTTTGTTTTGTTTTGTTTTGAGTTGGAATCTCACTCTGTTGCCCAGGCTGGAGTGCAGTGGCATGCTCAGGGCCACCCAGTGTCAACCTGCTGGGCTCCAGCGATCTTTCTGCCTCAGCCTTCCGAGTAGCCAGAACTTACAGGTGGGCGCTACCATGCCTGGCTAATTTTTGATTTATTGTAGAGAAATGGTCTCACCAAGTTGCCCAGGTTGGTCTCGAACCCGCGGGCTCAGGCAATCCACTCGCCTCGGCCTCCCAAAGTGCTGGGATCACAGACTGGGTCACTTGGCCAAGATTCAGTTTTTATACAGTATTCTTATTAGTCATCACATCAATTTCAAGCTAGTATGAGAAATTCGCACTTAGTTACTATGGCTCTTATTGAAATAAATGTCTGTTATTGCCTGTTTATGTTCCGAAGATGAATTGGGGGTCATGCTGAAAAACTAATATTGTATCTGATTTGTTCTTAACTGTGTGTAAAGAAAAATACTCCAAAATAGGCAGTAAGTCCCTATTTCTTGACTTTTAAAAAAGACAACTATAAACAAGATAAATGCTGGAAAGAACTGTAGAGTGTATTCAGAACAGGCACTGTCAGTGGCAATGAAAACTGGTGACTATCTGGAAAGCAGTTTGGTAGCTGATATGATAACTTTATATTTTATTTGGCTGGTCCGAAGGTAATGAGTTATCAGTTGATTGCTCACTGTCAGTTACAAATTGAGCTCCTTGGTCTAGTCTTTCCCCCCTTCTCATTATGGCACTTAACTAGTCTTTAAAAAAAGAAAGTGGCTGGGCGTGGTGGCTCAAGCCTGTAATCCCAGCACTTTGGGAGGCTGAGGTGAGAAGATTGCCTGAGCCCAAGGGTTCGAGGACAGCCTGGGCAACTTGGTGAATCCTCATCTCTACAGTAAATCAAAAAATTAGCTGGGCGTGGTAGTGCACGCCCGTAGTTGCGGCTACTCGGAAGGCTGAGGCAGAAGGATCACCTGAGCCCACCAGGTCGAAGCTGGGGTGGCCATGAGTGTTCCACTTTACTCCAGCCTGGGTGACAGAGGGAGGGAGGGAAGGAGAGGGAAGAAGGGAGGGGGAGGGAGGGAGAGAGAGAGAATGAGAGAGAAAGAATTATATTTTATTTATTTGAGGCAAAGAGTCTCATTATGTTGACCAGGCTGGACTACAACTCCTGGGCTCAAGGAATCCTCCTGCCTCGGCCTCCCGAGTAGATGCCCAGCACATATGATAATTTTAAATCCACATCATTCTTTCACTAGATATTCTCTGAGTACATATTCATTTGAGCTCTTGAGACTCAGTGAGGAACCGACAAACGGGACTCTTGCTTGCTTGGAACTCACTTTCTAGAAGCCAAGACAAAATAATGTATTAGAGAATGAAATGCTGTGGTTGCAACCTGAAGGGTTGGACGTGCTCACTTAAACCCAGACGCCCTCAATGAGAAGGTGACTTTGAATTGAGACCCCGCTGGCAAAAAGACAGAGCAAGTACAAAGGCCCTGAGGTCTAGAATGAGTTTGCAGGACTGAGAACAAGAGGTCACAGCTGAAGAACAGTTGGTAGAAAGTTAGGTCAAAGAGAGAGGCAGGGGCTAGCTAGATCTTGGCCACAGGTAAACCTGGATAAGGTACTTGGATTTTATTCTAACTGCTGTGGAATTGAGGAAGATAACATAATGTTAAACTGAAGAATAGTACGATAATTCCCAGGAAATCCAAGGCTAGGAACTTACCCTATGGATATACCCACAAAAACATTCTAGATAGACATATAAGATATTCAGCACTGGGAATAATAGATACACCCTTACAATGAAATAGTATGAGGTCTTTTTAAAAGGAATCGTTCTATAGGTTGCAATAGCAAAAGAGATTTCTGACTGGGTGCAGTGGCTCATGCCTATCATCCCAGCACTTTGGGAGACTGAAGCAAGAGGATCTCTTAAGGCCAGGAGTTCAAGACCAGCCTGGGCAACATAGAGAGATATAGCCAGATGAGAATTAGCCAGGTGTGGTCACACATACTGGTAGAACTAGCTATTTGGGAGGCTGAGGTGGGAGGATTGCTTGAGACCAGGAGGTTGAGGCTGCAGTGAGTCATGATCACACCACTACTGCAGTGAACCATGATTGCACCACTGCCCTCTAGCCTGAGTGACGGAACGAGACCCTGTTTAAAAAAAAAAAAATTCTGACATATGTTTAAGGAAAATGAAAAAGCAAGGCACAGGACATTGTGTATAGTGTTACATTATACAGTGTTACATTAAGAAAAACATCTACATTGTACATAATTGTTTCTGGAAAGACAGACAAGAATTCACTGATGCATACATTCCAGGAAAGACCTGAGAACAAATTAGGGGAGTTTCTACTTTTGTTTACACTGTTTACTTCTCTGTAGTACTTGGATTTTCTTACCAGGTACTTGTATTTCACTAAAAAAAAAAAAAAAAAAATCCACAGGAATTAGCTGATAATTCCTTTCAATAATTTTCTGTATTGAAAAACTCAATATGTAATATAATATTGAAATAAAACCTTTGAAATGGTGATTTTTCTAGGCTTGCTGTAATTTACAAAACATACACTAAGGCTAGGAAAGATGGAAGGGAATGTTGGGAGTGTGCCCAGTAACACCACTAAGAATTTTTATGAAAAGATTCATTGTGTGTATTTCTAAGCCATAACTAGATAGGTAGTTAATATTGAATATAAATAACTAGGGCTCAGAAAGTAAACTTAATTTAGATTTAGTAGTGAAATTTTTAAAATTTAGGCCAGAGGAGAAGGACTATTTGCAAGACAGAAAGATTTACTGCAAAAATGACTACTGAACAGCAAATCCACGTTTTAGTCCTGGCTCTTTTACAGACTTATCTATCTGACGTTGGGGAAAGTAAATTGATCCTTTAATTTCCTTTTCTATACATAAAATAACAGTATTAGGGTGGAGGATCTTGATACCAGCCCAAAATTTTTGTGCTATACAAATATGTTAAAACACACACACATTGTTTCTGGGACCAAACTAACCTGTTCTACTGGACTCATTCCACAGGCTGACTCCAACCAAGCTGGACCACTTGATGTCCTCTGAATACCCCAAGCTTGAGGCCTCTGCTGCTTTTCCCTAGTAGTTTCTTTTGCTTGGAATACCCTTCCCTCCCACCCTCTCCTCCCCTTTCTGCCTGTCAAATCAGTCCCCTCTCTGAGTATTATATTTACACACCACACCCTGCTTGAGGCCTTTCCCTGTTCACAGTGAAAGGCTTCCTAACTGTTGAAACCTTTGTTTATCAAAGCTCTTGTGGACCATAGGCCCTTAGCTCATCTTCTCCCACGTAGGAAGTTATAAATATTCGTAAACAAAGGGACAATAACTTACTGATGGTATTAGTTTCCTAGGGTTGCAATAACAAATTTTGACCAACTTGTTGCTTAAAATAACAAAGATGTATTCTCTTATCATTCTGAAAACTAGAAGTCCAAAATTCGAGGTGTTATCGGGGTTGGTTCCTTCTGGAGGCTCTGAGGGAGAAATTGTCCCTACCTCTCTGTTGTAGTTGTTGCTGGCAATTCTTGGCATTCCTTGGCTTGTGCACGCATCATTCCAATCTCTGCCTCTGTCTTCACATCACCTTCTTTGTCTCTGTGTTCTTTCTTTCTCTCTAGCTCTCGCTCTCTCTTCTTTTTTTTTTTTTTTTTTTTTTTGACTTGGGATCTCACTCTGTCACCCAGGCTGGAGTGTAGTGCCACGATCACAGCTCACTGCAGCCTTGGCCTCCTGGGCTCAAGAGATGCTCTCAAATCAGCCTCCCAGGGAGCTGGGACTACAGGCATGGCTAATTTGTTTTTAATGTTTTGTAGAGACAAGGTTTCACTATATTGCCCAGGCTACTCTCAAACTCCTGGGCTCAAGCGATCCTCCCACTATGGCCTCCCAAAGTGCTGGGATTATAGGCATGAGCCCCGGCTCCCAGCCATCCTCTCTTTTTCTTTGTTTTTTTTCAGTCAGAGTCTCACTCTGTCGCCCACGCTGGAGTGCAGGGGCACACTCAAGGCCACTGCAGCCCCGACCTGCTGGGCTCAGGTGATCCTTCTGCCTCAGCCTTCTGAGTAGCTGGAACTCCAGGTGTGTGCCACCACGCCTGGCAAATTTTTTTTTATATATTGTAGACATGAAGTCTCGTCATGTTGTCCAGGCTGGTCTTGAACCCCTGGGCTTAGGCAATGCTCATGCCTCTGCCTCCCAAAGTGCTGGCATTTTAGGCGTGAGCTACTGTGCCTAGCTCTTTTTCTATCTCTTATAAACTCATTGGATTGCGGGCCCATCCTAATCTAGTATCATCTCATCTTTTTTTTTTTTTTTTTGAGTCAGCGTCTCTGACCCCCAGGCTGGAGTACAGTGGCACAATCATGGCTTATCGCAACATTGACCTTTGGGCTCAGGTTATCCTTCTGCCTCAGCCTTCTGAGTAGCTGGGACTGCAGGCATGCACCACCATGCCTGGCTATTTTTTTATTTTTGTAGAGGTGAGGTCTCACTACGTTGCTCAGGCTGGTTTTGAACTCTTGGGCTCAAGCAATCCTCCCACTTCAGCCTCCTGGGTAGCTCAGACTACAAGCCAGCATCACCACGCCCAGCAAATTTTTTTTTCCTTTTTTTTTTTTTTTTTGTAGAGACAGGGTGTGACCGTGTTGCCTGGGATGGTTTCGAAATCCTAGGCTCAAGCAATCCTCCCACCTTGGCCTCCCAAAGTCTGGGATTACAGTCATGAGTCACCGAGCCAGCCTGAGTTTGAACATTTTAAGGATTTAGTCTAATTTACTAAATGGCCATGTTAGATTGCTAATCTAAATCTGTTAGACTCCGAGGGCTGACCTCCATGCCATTACCCTGTGTAGTCAAATAGCCACTGTGAATTCAGCAACAGGTGGCACTGTATTAATTACAACGGCACCTTCATACATGTGGGAGTAAGAATGCATGTATTTATGATGCATAGTACTCTTTCAGTCTATGGCAAGCGTATAGATTTGGGACCCTTTACAATAGCATGAAATTCCCTAAGTCCATGAACCAGTATCAGAAATCCTGATTTAATTTTGGCAATCCTTGACCAATGTAATCAACAAAGAGCTAGCCTTTATTAAGCACCTACAGCATGTAGGGCACTCTTGGTCAAGAATATATATATATTAAAAAACACTTGAACCCTCTTTCTTAGGATACTAGAAATCAGGCTTAGTCTGTACCTGGGAGTTCTCACCTAAACCATGACATCACCCCAGGGCTGCACAACTGCTCCCACAGTTCTAGAGATTTCTAACCTGAAAAACAAACCTCAAGTGGGCGAATCCATGTTTCATTCTAATTAAGCTGATCTATATTTACCTTGTGGGAAATGCACAGATGTAAGTCATAATTTCTTCATGTATCTTCTTTGGTGCCACCAAGCTGACATGTCTGGGCAAAGGGCACACCTGGAAAGGCAATGCTACTTTCTAAATACAGTTGCATGTTGCAGTTCCATTTTGGTTCTCCCT
>CAUYQG010068640.1:0-24153 GCA_963574415.1 Tarsius wallacei
GGCTCGGTGGCTCAGCCTGTAATCCTGTGACTTGGGAGGCTGAGGTGAGTGGATTGCCTGAGCCCGCGGGTTCGAAACCAGCCTAGTCAACTTGGTGAGACCTCATCTCTACAATAAATCAAAAAATTAGTGGGGTGTGGACGCGCACGCCTGTACTTCCAGCTACTTGGAAGGCTGAGGCGGAAGGATCGCTGGAGCCCAGCAGGTCGAGGCTGCGGTGGCCAGGAGTGGCCACTGCACTCCAGTCTGGGCAACAGAGTGAGACTCCAACTCAAATAATAATAATAATAATAATAGAAATGAAATGCCCAATAAATGTAATGTGTTTGAATCATCCTGCAACTACTCCCCTCTGCCATCCCACAGTCCATAGAAAAATTGTCTTCCACAAAACCAGTCCCTGATGCCAAAAAGGTTGGAGACCTCTGTTATAAGTTACCTTATATGAAATATACTGATCACAATGGAGGCAGTGGCCAATATCTTGGGCCAGACACAAGAAGCTATCAAAGGCAGATATCAACACTTGGCACAGACATTATAATGTGGTACTGCATGTTACCCCTCATTTCTTTTTTTCAATAAGAGAAGCAAGAGAAGGTCCCAAGATCCCAAGTTTTAAATCTTTAAGAGCCTAAGTTACCTTGAATTGGCTAGATAATTATTTCTACTACCAGACATAAATTGGGATTCCTGACCTTAAAAGCAAATTTCAGTTAGGAAGAAATATAGTTGCAAAGAATGCACAGAAATTAGGTCTATCTTGTAATTACTCAATTTGAATCATATTATAAACTCTTAGTTCACTGCCCTGCTGTTTTCTCACATTCAAGGTTACTCCTATAAGTCTGAAAATTTGTATAGTCAACATTTATTAATAGCTTATTGGGACCAAAACATTGTTCTAAGCACTTAAAAATCTGAAAAAGCATAAAAGATAGAAACTTTTATCTCTATTTTGTGGTTGAAGTAATTAAAGCACAAGTTAAATAAATTTTCTGAATCACATTGTTAGTAAATTGTAGCACTTAACTCTAGAGTTCACCTGTTTGAATACTGCATTACACAACTTCTCATGACAGTCACTTTCTCATTGCCTTTCGAGTGACTAAAAAATGTCTTTAGAAGCTTTTTATATCTTCTTATCTTCACTTTTCTGAAGTTTAATGCAAATATGTCTAATTATGAGTCTTTTAAAGCTCAAAGTGATGGGCAATTTGTGGGTTCTCTCATTCTGAAAATTGTGTCTCACATCAAGTCTGTTTTCTCTTGCTCATTGTCTTTTTTAATGGAAACCCCCAAGTGCTAAACTTATGGGGTCTTAATTCTAGGGTATAAGTGTCCACACTAGTGTTTCCATTTTTTCCTAATTTTTTTGAGTAGAGAATAGGCCAAGTGAGTAAAGTCCAGATTTTGCTGAGCTGGCAAACTAGAAAACGTAATGACTTTTTAAAGCAGTAGAGACTGGCATCTCTATGCTACATCTCTTCACTCTGCGATGCAGGCAGATGAAGGAGTCAATATCTCAATGTTATTGACCTACGGTTGTTGGAAAGAAGGTTCGTGAAGGGTAACAAATGATCCTGCCTGAAAAGAAATCACATCACTTTCTGTAGCAATTCATTGGCTGCAACTAGTCACATGGTCCTATAGAATCACCAATGAATTAGTTTGGGAATAATTATGATTTTTTTTCATGATTTATGTGATTAGTGTTAATGAGGTGTTATCTGGCAATAATTCATACATACATGTTCACTGAATTTGAGCCCTGATTTTCATTTCTACACTTTATTGTTTGGAATTCTATCCTTTATTGTTTATTGTAATTGATTAGAGCTTCCCTGAGGTCCTCTTTTGTTCATTGACTCCTACCTCCTTCCTTATAGCACGTCTTATAGACTACACTAGGTTGCAGCTTCTCTGCTAATTTCATCTAATGACTCACACTCAGTTAACTTCCATGTTTAATAAAGATGTTGATCTCTCTCATTGATTGGTGACACTCACTTTCTACCTTCTATTCTCCTCAATATTACAACTTTTGCTCTTCTTTGAAATTCTATACATTGATTCCAGAGGAATCTTACAAGGAATAGAGGCAACTATGTGTATTATTTGTCATTGTTAATGTGAAGTCAGAAAACTTTTTTTTCATGTTTTATTTTTACATTGAGACATACCTAAATATATGAAGAAAAGTACTACAGTGCTTTGTGATCATCCTTTTTTATGAGTCAAAAGTGTAAATCTGTTCTTACTAGATTTAGGGGACAAGTACAATATTAAAATTGTAAGCTTTGATATCACAGTGGGATTACAAAATAAATGGTTCTTGTTTTGGAAAAGCTCAGTATTTATCATGGAAGCACATAAATATGAATATATAGTATTACTTTAAAAAAAACAATACATAAATATGAATATATAGTATTACTTTAAAAAAAAACAATAGTGCATAAGAGCAGTATAGAATTGAATTACAAAAGATGAGGAAATACTTTTTACCTGATAGATGAAAGTCCACATAGAAGTAATATTTAAAATAAACATTCTTTCTGTTGTTTATCTACCCATTTCCCTTTTCATATTCTTGTTTTCTTGCTCTACCAGTAAATCCATCTTAACTAAGTATGCTGCACATTCAATTCCTTCACAAGGGATTTAAGAAGATCCTTACTTGGTATTTAGGGTTCATTTCAAGTATGATTGTTAATAGATTGAAAGTTTGTGTGTCTACCTAAATGTCATGTTTTGAAACCCTACCATCCAGAGTGATGGTATTAGTAGGTAGTGACTTTGAGGGGTAATTGGGATTAGATGAGGTTATAAAGGTGGAGCTCTCATGATTAGTGCCCTTATCAGAGCCTGGAGACAGCTTGCTTTCCCTCTCTGCTTTCCACCATTTGAGGATAAAACAAGAAATCAGTAGTCTGCAACCCAAAAGAGGGTCCTTACCAGAAGCCATCCATGTTGACAACTCAATCTCAGATTTCCAGCCTTAGGACCATGAGAAATACATTTCTGTGTTTTTTTGTAAGCTACCATTGTATGGTGATGTATTATTGCAGCCTGAACTAAGACAATAATCTAAAAATCTCAGATACAGTTTAGTTATACAATATACCTAAAAGGCAAGAAATAATCTGTACACACACACACAAATTAGCACACTCAAAATAATCTGTTATATTATTTTAAAAATCTATATTTGCATGAAATTTTAATAAATGAGATTGTCATAAAAGAAAGTTCAGTCGTCAAAAGTTTCATAAGGCTAGATATACATTTGTTTATAACTTTTTATCTTCCCAATCTGCCACTTCTAAACCTGTGACTTTAAGTGGTATTTATAAATTGACCCCAAATCTGTATTTTTTCCTCTGAATTTTCCTGCTGAGTTGTAGACCTTCGTATGCTCTAGCTGCTTCATTCCTTGTTATTCCACAGACACCTAAAACCCAACCTTGCCAAACGAACCCATTATTTCTCCTCCAAAATTGAGTCCTTCTCCTCACTTCCTTACTTAGCAATGGCTCTATCACATATCTGGAATCATGGCTAATTTCTAGATTAGCTTGTTTCAATTAGAATTTTTTGTCTCCAAGCAATAGAAAATCAGACTAAAATCTGGAGAATTCATTATCCTGTATAATAGGTTCTTCTTTTCAGTTGTCTCCTCTTCACCCTATTGGTAACAGGGATTTCCACCCTCTGGTTATGGCGATAACTAAACATACAATACTCAACCCAAGGCAAGTGAAATTGATGGTAGTTTATTCTCACGGCTTAGGGAAGGACATTGGATATCAAGAATACTCAAAAATAGAGTGAACAAATGGGATCTGTGGGATGCTTTGTAGTATAGTATCAAGTGGGTGGAGTTCCCTCTGGTTTCAGAGGCAAAATGTGATTGACTTTTTGAACAATTCTAATGAGGTGGCAGGGAATTGAAACCCGTGGCTTAAAAGATAAGCAGTAACTACCTGGTGCACTTGATAAGGAGCAGAATGGGGAGGAGAACTTGTGTTTAGGCCATTCAAAGCTGTCCTAGTTTTAGATGTCAAGGTGGCACTTAATTTTTGGAACTAATTTTAGGTCTTACACTACAGTTGTCATTAACAGCTGTTTTCTGGAGGTGATTTCTGGTGGTCCTTCCTGAAGAAAAAAGAGTTATTTATAGGCTTTAACCACATTCTAAGAGCTCTAAGCACATAAATGTTCCCCAAATCTTAATACGATCAATCTTTCAATAATAGCCTTTGGCTTTGATCATAGGTAAAATTGTTAACTGCTATCTAAGTGTAGATCTTGATCTCTGACCATAATTTCCAGATAAAGTTGAAAATAAGACATAGTATTGATTTTCCTGCCTACAAAATGTATTTCTTTTATTCATTTTATTTCATAGTCAATCTTGAGCGGGACTTAATACTATAAAAATCTTCTGTAAGCAATACTAATGAATTGCACAGGGCTATGTATAGTAGTTGTTATTTGCCTTCTTTCAACTGGTCAGAAGACAATCCATGAAAACATAGTTGGGGTAACTGGAGAGGAAGGGATAATTCATGGGTAGGAACATTGAAACCAGAGAACCCTGCTGGGCAATCTATTTGTGCCTTCAGGGTGTTTTCAGGTCCAGTACCCACACCTTGCTTCTACCTTAAGGATGGAATGCTACAAGGCATGCTTGACTCCTTAATGAGTTCGAACAGATGGATAATTTGGGGCACTAAATCAATTTATGTCCCATACACACACATTGGTCTGCAAGATTACACATTTCATTTCCTCCATAGATTTTTTTAAAAAAAATCTTTGTTGTTATTTATTTGTTTCTTAGTTGTCTAACCCCCGATAAGAGAGAATTTGCTTGCCGAAAATTAAATACCCTCACTTAAACACCCTGTTATGCTCCTACTTGGGTTTCTCACAATCTCCACAAAGAATTTAGATTTGACATAGGCGTTTTGAGTTCCAATGGCTCTACAGGTTTGTAAGGTTGAATAGCAGAGGTCTTACATTGATTGTATCCTGCCTAGACTGCATGAAACTTTCTCCTGCTCAAAGCACCATTCACATCTGGCTGTTATTAAGGCTACTCCATAAACATTTTGGAACAGCTTGTCCAAAACTTAAGCCCTCAGTATCCAAAGAGGTTATCCAAGCATTTTGTGTTTTTCATTTCAGAAGGTACTTTTTTTTTTTAAGTGTTGGAGATTCTACCGTGGCCTATATGAGAGCTAAATACCAATAGAAACTTCCTGATGTGGAAATTCTGTGCATTTTTGTGAAATATTTTGCCAATACCATCATCGTATTTCCATGGTGCTTATACTTTCTGTACCCCAATGGCAAGAAAATGGCGTGAGGGGAATAGGCAGCTTTTTTCTTGCTCAGGCAGAGATGTTCCAACATTAATAGAGTTCTTTCAACTAGATTTTGAGAAGAGACAAAATTTTATTAATTTTTTTTAGCTCTGAGAAATTTCTGTATATGGTATGCAAACATTAAAGGCTTGTTGAATGAGTATGAGAAACAGACATGAGAACATTAAAGCAACAATTAAAGTTTTTAATAAAGTGGGCGATACTCAGTTCTGTTAAACTTCTACAGATACCTCCTATGGCTGTATTTTTTAAAAACTTAATCTTAAGTTCCCACATTTATCATTACACTATTATTGTTAAGAGTACTAGAATAATTAAGAAAATGATCTTAATGATTAATGATTCTGTATTTAAAATTTGTTAATTTGCATCTTATAATCCTTGCTAAACTTCATTGTCATGAAGATTGTATAGAAATGTAATTTATGCTTTTAACATCTATTTTATCTAGGGAAATATATGGAAGTAGATCACTCATAGCAGCTGATATCTCATGGTTTGAAAACCACATTTTATCCATAGTATCAGAGAAACTCAAGAAATCATTTTTCCACTTAGTCATCACAAAGGGTAGGAAGGAGTAGACAAGAAGACACAAAAAGTCAAATATGTATTTTTGTACATATGTGGGAATTTTTGAAGACATTAACCAGCAAGCAAGTTCATGGCAGTGGTAAGACCTTGTACTGGAAACAATCAACTCACAATGTGCTCCAAGAATGCACACTGATAGCCTGTACTTCTGGGATATTCTGGACTGCTTGTTCTTGAATCACAGCCATTTAGATAAATTAACAAAACACTGCTATTTAGAAAAATACTGTTTCGTAAAACATTTAATTTGTTATTTTAAGTACATATTTGATATTTATTTTTAAATAAGGTGAATCCTGAGAGATTCTACCACATAGATTAATATAATTATATCCAACAAATATATATATACATATATATATATATATAATTTAATAGTAAGGACAAAGCCAAACTATGGAGAAGTCCACAGATAATTCTCCTCATTCAGTTGAATGAACTTTCTATTTCCCACTATGAGGTGACCTAATTACATTTCAGAATATTTATAAAAACTGGCACTGTAGCACTTACTTTATGCCAAGTATATTTTAGCCCTACTATATTTACTATATTTAATCACAACATATGATATTATAATGTTGGTTACTATTTACTATGTTAGTACTATTATTCTCATCATTTTGTAGGGCTTGGAAAGATTAGTTGCCCAGGATCACAGTACTAATAACTAAGAGTGGAACAGGGAGAAGATGATGATCACGTTGGATAGTAGTAATGCACATGGAAAAAAGTAAACAGATAGTCAATATAACTGAGAAGTAATATTACTTGGCCTTGCTCAAGATGGAATTTTAGTAATAGAAACAGGCAGGAATTATGATTTCTAGGTTTTTGGCTTGAAACCCAGTAAATAGCACTGTCATTTACTATGTTGGGGAAGGGGAATGGAACCCTTTTAATGGAAGGAAGGGAACATGAGATGGTGGAGGATACATTATAATAAGAGTTGTGAAGGGACACATTAAATTAGCTATGCCTCTTTCCTAGGCTGCATTCTATGGGAAACAGACTCTGAAATGGAGATTTGCATACAGGTGGTATACTGCAAAGAACTCTCAGGAACAACACTTGTGAAGGAAGGAAGCAAGCAAGAGTGAGCAGAGAGAGAGAGAGAGAGAGAGAGAGAGAGAGAGAGAGAAAGTGGTGTATAGTTGAATTGGAGGTGTCAATCAATTTCATGGGAAGCTGTAGCCCTCCAGAGATGGGCTGAATTGAGACGTTACAACACTTCTTCATCTATTACCTTGGAAGTGGGTGTTACTTGGATCAAAACAGCTTTCTTCACTCCAAGGTAATTTCTGGGGAGTGTCTTAGTTATGAGCCTCAGTCTACTCTTCTAGCAGATGGTGGGATGAGTGCCTTTGTTTTGAGGCTCATTCCATACTCAGGTGGAGAAATCAAGTTGGCTATCTAGTATATCAAATTATAAGAATCTGGACATAATGGAAAAATCAAGGCTGGGGATATAAGTTAGAGAATATATAATAAGTATTTTTTACTCACATACCACAATGCCAAGGGAATAATTGTAATGGGTTAAATTGTGTCCCCCCAGAATGTATGTCCAAGTCTTCATTCAATCTATACATGTAAACTTATTTAGATAAAGGTCTCTTCAGATATAATTAAGTTAAGGATACAGAGATGAGATTATTCTGTATTTAGGACAGACCCTAAATCCAATGATACATGGGCCTATAAGACAAAAAGGAGGGAAAAATACACACACAGGGAAAAAGGCCATGTGAAGGCAGAGGCCAAAATTAGAATTATGCTGCCACAAACCAAGGAATGCCTGGAGCACTGGAAACTGGAATAGGTAAGAAAGGTAGGGGCTTTGAAGAAAGTATGGCCCTGCTGACACCTTGATTTCGAACTCCTGACCTCCCAAACTTTGAGAGTGTATTTCTGATGTTTATAAGCTACCCACTATGTAGTAATTTATGGCAGCCTTAGGCAACTAATATCATATGTAATCAACTCCCTAACCCTGAGGGATAAAACAATATTAAGAAGCTATGCTTTATAAGAATAATAACAAAGATTTATATACTGCTAAGGAAATCAGAGGAAGAAATTTTGTTACTGTTGCTACTTGTGAGCTATTTAGGTTAAGCTCAGTCATATTCTGTATTTCTCTTTAATTTAGAAAATAGGAAGGTCAAAGCATTAGTGAAGACTAATAAATAATTTTTATATAGCTATTGATCCTACCACATGAAAGACACACCACTGAAGTTTTGTAATGTGTACTTAGAAATAACCCAAAAAAGAAATATACAAAATGACAATTTGAATCATTGAGGCTTTTTGAAACACTAGAAATAACTCTTGACTGGTTAGAAATAACACTAGAAATAGCTCTTGATGGGGTTCATAGAGTTAATGAAATTCCCTCTATGAAGACCACATTCCTCCTTTGCAATCAATGGCAATACAAGGAGAGATGAAGGAGGAGGTAGCACCTGATACTCACTTGCATAAGCACAATGGTGTCAACACTCTGGTGTTATAGAACCGAGACACTCATGATCCTCACACCAGCGAGACGATTGCATTGATCAAAGGCCTCCAGATTCATAACAAGTGGGTCAGTACTACCTCATGTTCTCAGTATCCCATGAGACAAACTTAGCAGGGTTTGAGACATTTTAAGGTTATATGCCATCATTTGGATTGAAGGGAGTGCCTCAGACATGCTCAAATCAGTAGCAACCAGCTGATGGGACATGGTTCTAATTTAAAAATTTAGTATTACTTTGCACCCTAATGGTGTATCCCTTGGGATGAAGTTGGCCCTGTGACTTCATTGTTATATAGAGATTAAGACATGCTCTTGGGTGTTGAGGAGCACAGACTTTTGGAAACACAGTTTTTATTCTTTGGGTCAGCTTAAAGCGGTATGTTTTCAGGCTTAGCTGAATCATTGTCTTGGGGTTTTTTATTCATAATTTTATCAATTCCCCATTCTTGTTTTATAGCATTTTTTATTAATGAGCAAGGAGTACAATAAAAAAGTATGCAGAAAACTTTAATCGCATTATATAGTTAATAAGTAGGCAAATTTTAGAGATACAGTTGAACAATTTCTGGTATCATTGCCTTTCTTCAACTGTGTGTATGCTATAAAA
Source organism: Tarsius wallacei (assembly GCA_963574415.1). Lineage (NCBI taxonomy): Eukaryota > Metazoa > Chordata > Mammalia > Primates > Tarsiidae > Tarsius > Tarsius wallacei. Next base: position 9,122 of record CAUYQG010068640.1, read on the forward strand.
TGTGAACTTATTTATAATTAATAATATAAAATTGCTAAGATTGTTTTGAAATTTTGCCATTTTCTTCAATTTATGCTGTTTGTGTACAATGCCATTTTATCACAGGAAAAAATGTTGAAATAGCAAGGCGGTAAAGAGTTAATTTTTTAAAAGAAACATATTCCACAAAAATTTTGCTTAGTTACAGACCATGTTGTTTTAGATACAAGTGAAACAAAAACAATTTAATTTGAAATCTTCTTACTCTGCCTGTATTACTCATCATAATTCTTTTAAAAATCAAAATGAGGCTGCGCATGGGGGCTTACATGTACAATCCCAGAAATTTGGGAGGCTAAGATGAGAGAATTGCTTGATGCCAGGAGTTTGAGAACAGCCTGGGCAATCTAGAGAGACCCTGTTTTGACAAAAAATTTAAAAAAAAATTGCCAGTGCCGGTGGTGTGCTCCTGTGGCTAGGTACACGGGAGACAGAGGCAAGAGGATTGTTTGAGCCCAAGAGCTAGAGGCTGAAGTGAGCTGTGATTGTACCACTGAGTTCCAGCAGTGGTACAGAGTGGGTGACAGAGTGAGACTCTGTTTCAAAATAATAAAATGTTTTAAAAAGTGTGTTTTCCTTTCTTTATCTAGTGGTTAAGTTGTCTTGAGTCCAATCAGTTGAGAGCACTTAATGTCTTTCTTAAGGGTCTGCTGACTCTAGAATTAGGAGAATATAAAGAGTCCTCCACTGGTAACTTAATAGTTCTGTATTAAATCAAAATTTCTCTTGATGTCTAATTTTGCGTCCCAATTTTATTTTTTTAAATCATCATACCTTTCTTATTTAATGATCCACCCGATCTTCCAGTTTCTCTATGACTTTGCCCTGGCTCACTTTTGCTAGTCCCAGAACTCTGATTGATTCTCTGTGATTGGATTCCTTTTTCATATTATCCAATCTTCAGGATTTTAGAATAATAATAATAATAATAAAAAAACTTAGGAGTAGATTCTTGAGTTATAGATGAGATAGTCTGAGAAGCAGGTTGACATATCCCGTTAGGTTTTCCTCATCTGACATGAGGTTGTACTAAGTGGAATGATGCTAAATTAGAGAGGTAGAAGCCCTCTGGAAGATGTGGCAGCTTAACCATTAGTTAAACTAAGATGAAAATATTAATAAAAAATTGCAACTATTCGACTAATGGAAGCATTCTTATTATTCTGGCACTACCAGAGAGAGTATGACTATTAGGAGATTAGGTGCTTATTTTACTAAAAGTTGGAATTATTTATTAAGTCCCTATCTTATGTCTGCTCTATATTATTAATAATTGCTCTAAAGATATTGCAGGAGAAATGTTGTGACAATTTACAGTTAAAGATACTGGTGCACTGAGATGTTAAATAATTCCCCTAAGGTCACACTAGTAAAAATCAAAACCATAGTTGAAACAAGGTTTTTTAAATTCTAGAGCCCACACTTTTTAAAGAAAAGTATATCATATTTTTATAGATTGTAAGAGAGATGTGTTTCAAATCTCTGCTGAGAGTCAAGTGTTCAGCAGATACTTGGCTTTTCATTATTTACTAGCTCTACCCTGTTTGTTTTCTAAAAGAAGGTAATTTAATATAAAAGTTATTTAGGACAATTCTTGCAAACATGTTTAATGAAAGTTATGTTGAAGGAGAGTGGAGCAAATGGCCCAATCACATCAGCGAATGCTCCAGCCAGGTAGTAGCATTCAAAGTGGACATTGAAGTGTAAATAATAGTTAATAGCAAAGGACAGGAGAAGACATTGTGAGAATCGTGTGTTCAGGCTCTGAAAGGGATTAGTGTGTTATATTTAAAGAACTTTAGGTAATTTGGTAAGGTTTGAGTTAAAATTGCATTTTTGGTGCTGGGATAGGAATGATGGGAATATGAAGTCATATGGAGAGAGAGGCCTGCTTCTAACTGGTATCATATGTCCTCCTAAGGTGCTAGTATTTGATTTTATAGGCAATGGGGAGTCACTGAATATTTTAAACAGGGGAAGATGTGATCAGAGGTAAATGTTAGGAAATAAATAGCATGGGGGATAGATTCAAATGGAAAGAAACCCAAAGCAGGGAAAACAATTGGGAATCATTTAAATAGTTTGGGCAACAGTAAATTCTGAAGCAAAAAGGTACCCATGGACATGGGAAATAGTGGGGAATCAAAAGGTGTTTACAGTGTAGCCTTGCTAGAACTTGGTAATTTAATGACACTAAAGTTTCTAGCATAGGTGACTTGACCTTTCTGACTCGGTCCTAAGATGCAGAATACAAAAGGAGACACAGTTATTAAGAAATAGGTCATCATAATTTTCTTGGCATCTTGAATCTGACATATATATATGACACCTAGGTATGAGTATTCAATGATAATTGGAAATGTAGACCAGATATTAGTTAAGAAACTATAAAATTTAATAGACAGGTAAAGAATTTACAAACATCAACATTTAGGGGGCAGATGAGTTGAACGATCTTGAGATGTAGAAGGAGAGAAAAGAGAGAGAGAGAGAGAGAGAGAGAGAGAGAGAGAAGAGAGTAGAGTATTGGAATGCAGAGAAGTCCAGTGTCATGAAGATGGAAATTGACAGAACACATTGAGATTGGAATGAGTAGTTAAGAGATTATTCAAAGCAGTTTTAGGGAAGTGGTAGACGTGAAATTTCAGGAGATCGAAAACTAATAGTAAGGAGAGAAATTGGCAATTCAGCACAAAAAAATTTTGGTGAAAGAAAATGAGAAAATGGATGTGGTAATACACTTTTGTTGAGAGAAACTTAAGTGTAGGCCCATTAGTGAGATGAAGTTCCTTCTTCCACACCTCAGGTTGTTAGCTTAAGCAAAATGTCCTCCCAGTTCTACCACCAGCTGCTTCTCCACTACTTTGTCAATATTTGCTGTGCTCCAGATGTCTGTTTCTGAGGTTTGGTTGAATACACCCAGGACAATTTGGATCTCCCATCTACTTCTTCCCAGCTCCATTACTAAACCTAGGTCAGTTCCCATCAGGCTGTTTCCTCCCACCTGCCATTAACTCCTTGTTGCTAACATATCTTATTGCATAGTACTTTTTTAGAGTTAGCAACAGTACTCTCATTTATGCAATTTTGGATGAATATTCTAAGCCTCCTACAGGTTGTGCTGTGTTTGTGCTTTCTATCATTGTGTCCCCAAAACCCAACAGAGGAAAAACTTTGAAGTTCTGGCATATTCTTTATACCTTAGGAGTCCTCTTCTTTTACGTTATTAATTTTATTTTATTTAGATTCAAGGGGTATATGTGAAGCTTTGTTGCATAGGTATGTTTTGTGATGGTAAGGTTTGGCGTTGCCTCTTTTGGTGATAAGCATGGTACCTGATGAGTGGTTTCCAACCCTTACTCTCCCTTCTCCTCCCCCATTTTTAAGTGAATTATCACAGTTACAGAAGACTGAATACTACATGTTCTCACTCATGAGTGGGAACTAAACACTGGGCAAACATGGGCACAAGAATGGGAATCCTCTTGATGCCAAATTTCTCTAGGCACTCCTGAAATCAGCAGCAACAGAATGATTATGCTTCTGTGGTAAGAATAAAGGACCATGCGACTATTAATTAGTGAATCAGCAACTTTTCTCATTATATACACATATTTATTGAGTGAATAAGACAGACAAGGAACAGAAATTTAGAGGTGTCATAAAACATGCCCATGTTTGGCGAGCTGGGAAGTGGCCCCAGGCTATCTGACTGCAGAGCCTAGAATTCTACTATGCATCACGTAGTCTCTCGTGCCTTATTCAACTCCATTGATGACTTTGTGGATTAAGATGAATGAGCGGTATGAAATCAATCTGAAATATTAATGAAGTGGGTTTTTAAACATTCTGCTTAGGTCTGGGTGTGATGGCTCACACTTGTAATCACAACACTTTGGGAGGCCAACTAGGGAGGTTTGCTGGAGCCCAGGAGTTTAAGACTAGCCTAGGCTACATAGCAAAACCCCATCTCTACAAAATAAAAAAAAAATTTAGCTGGGCAGGGGGGTGTGTGCCTGTAACCTCAGCTACTCAGTAGGCTGAGGTGGGAGGATCACCTGAGCCTAGTAGATCAAGGCTGTCGTGAGCCATGATCATGCCTCTGCAATCCAGTCTGGGGAAAACAAAAAAAGTCTGATTAACTTTTTATTTTATTAAGGAGTTGCCATTATTTAATTAAATATGATATGCACAGAAACCAGACTGTCAAGTTATATCATTTTCAAACTTTATTCCAAACGTCAATAATTTATCATGAGACTGAATCTGATTGACAGTTTTCTGATAATATTTATCGAAATTTGTGGTTCAACTGTGTAAGACATTTGATATTAATATGGCTTAAATAGAAACAGAATGTCTTATAAAAGAAATTATCCTAATAGTGGTTCTGATTATCAACCACAATCACTGAGAACTTTATTGACTATCAGCTATGTGCAGTTATAAAATCTAGGTGCAAAAAACAAATGAAGCCATTTAAAAAATCTTGTCCTCAAAAGGATTGCAATTAAGATTAAAGAGTGTGTTAAAAAAATGTGTGCATTTAAAATTGAGCCAATAACCTCCATCTAGATAAGGTTCTGTAAAGTATAATTCAGAAATAACCTGCATCAGAATTGATACATTGTAGCTTATCCATGCCCCCAGATAGCTGCACAAAGTACCCAAGATTCTGAATTAATTAGAATGGGACCTGGGTATAAGTATTTAATAGAAAGCAAACCAGCAAAACCTCCAGTAAGGTTTCTAATACAGAGTCTGTGTTGAACATCATTATATCGGATAGCAGGGACTACTCATCTTTGTATCTTCTCATCTTTGATCTTCAACACCATAGAAAGGCTCACTCATAATATTTCTGAAATGCAATCTTTCATGTTGTCCTCTGACTCATTCCATCGACCTTATTGCTGCCCTGGGCACCCTCCATTGGACACCCTCCAATGTTACCTAACTTGAAGGAATTGCACTGCTAGCCATAATATTAAAAACTTCAGAAACCTGAGAGTAATTCTTTTTTTGTTTTTCTTTCCCAATATAAACAGTGAATCATGAAGTCCTCTCCTTTCTCTAGGTATTTCAAAAATCAGTTCACTTTTCTCTATTTCCTTATGCCAGTCAACAAAGGTTTCTCATCTTGATGGCAGTGTCTAATTGGTCTCCCTGCCTGCGGGCATTCCAGTAGCTCATATTTCACCCAGGGTGGTTTTCCTGAAATTCAGATATGAGCATCCTGTTCTCTATCTAAAATCTTCAGTAGCTTTTAACTGCCTAAGCACCCCATATGATGCAGAGAGTACTCCGGGCTCTGGCTGTCCTTCCAGCCTCATCTTCCACTTCATCTCCAGCTACTCCTTACCTCCACCCCCTCAGCCATCCTGAACTACGACCAGTTGCTTGGATGCACCTCTCGCCTTTCACACACTCCCCTCCACTTGCCATAGTGCTGCCACCTTCTTCCCTCAGCTTACAATCATTGCGGCCTTCCCTGGTCAGCTCAGTTTTGCTAGGTTACTCGTATGTAGGTTCCTATAATACCATTCATTTACTGCAACATAGCATTTACCTCATACTATTGTAAACACTACAATCTCAATATTCCCAGCTAGTAGTTCCTTAAGGGACTATTTTTATCTGATATAAAGGACGTACTTCTAATACTTCAATTGAATAAAGAGTAAATTAATGTTTTAAATGGCAAATTAATATGGCAAATAATCAGGATCTTTAGCGCTCCAGTCCAAAATGATGATTATGATGACCTGGAAGATGATTGTGGTAACAACATTTCATAATACTAGCGGATGGCATTGTTGAGTGACGGCTCAGTTCTGGACCCCATACAGAGTGCTTTACATTAATTATGTCCTTTAATCAACATGACAACCCTATGATACAGTTACTGTTACTATTTTACAGACATGCAAGTGAGGCTTAGAAACATATAACTTTATGGTTCCATAGCTAGTAAGTGGGAAAATCAGGATCCAAATCTAAGCAAGGGAATCCAGTTACCACTTGGCTATTCTACCTTCACAATGAAGAGTAGGGTAGTACAGTAGTTCCTGGACTTAGGAATGTTACAGATCAGTATAATTATAAAATAAAAGGGGCGAAGGGAGCAGACGTAATAATAACTAACATGTTTGAAAACTGTTTTTACAATAGTTATCGTTAACTATCCTATATTTCACAAAGTATCATTTTTTCTTAAAATAATAATTAAGGAAAGAGACACCTGGAAAAGAGAAGTCCTTAAACATGAAAATGTGCATCCTTGCTTGACTTTTACTCTAGCCTATACATATATTATCCTTTATGTCAATGTGGGAGAGCTGGTGTCTGGAACCACTGCCACTGGAGAAGTTACTGAGAATCAGACAACTCTGGTTCTTAGTTCAGTCTTGACAAAAGGAGCTGGGGGCTTGGACAAGGTCTAATTCATCTAGGATGCTTCATGTAAAAAGTGAGGCCTCATAACTGCATGGATTCTATGTCTTACAATTCAGTAACTTAGTTTTTGTTTTTTTTAATCTGAGCATTTTTTTTTCTTTTTGGGTTGGAGTTTCACTCTGTTGCCCAGGATGGAGTTCAGTGGCACAATCACAGTTGAGCATACTTTTTAATGGAAACTTCATACTACAGTATGTGAAACATGTTTTAAAACATTTGCCCATACCATATAAAGTTTATAATAAACTTGTTTAATTTTTAAATTAAAAAAAAAGTTTCAAGTGACCCCAAAGATACAATATGATAAATCATTTTGGGGAAAATATCTACACACCTAAGAAAACTCAAACTCTGACAAAACTTCATTAGTATATATTTTCAACATATTAATAATTAAAATGTATAGTCAAATGTTTGGGTCCAGGATTATACTTTAAAACATTAGTGGCAGAAATACAAAAACTGCCTAAACTGTCATTATAATAAATGCACTGAAGAATGTGGTACATTTGACAACTTGTGTATGCTGAGCAATTTTTTTTTTTTTTTTGAGTTGGAGTCTCACTCTGTTGCCCAGGCTGGAGTGCAATGGCTGCTCCCAGCCACCGTAGCCTCGACCTACTGGGCTCCGGCGATCCTTCCACCTCAGCCTTCCAAGTAGCTAGAACTACAGGTGCGCGCTACCACGCCCTGCTAATTTTTGATTTATTGTAGAGATGAGGTCTCCCCAAGTTGCCCAGGTGGGTCTAGAACCCGCGAGCTCAGGCAATCCACTCACCTCAGCCTCCCAAAGGCGCGGGATTACAGGCTGAGCCACTGAGCCCGGCTATGCTGAGCAATTTTGTTGGTTTCTTTTTATTGCAACAGTTATGAACCTGCTTTAATATGACATACCTACTAAATTTGGCAAGTTACATTTATTTTTCCAATTGTGGTTATTATGTTAAATTTTCTTCTTAAATATAATTTTAAAGAAAACAATGATCATGAGAGTTTAAGCAATTATTAAATAATAAATATTAAATAATATGGTTGAGTTGAACACCAGTTAAGAGGAAATTTTATAGGTACTCTGTGAATAACTCTACTTTGAGACACAAAATATTTGGGAATAAAAAAATGTCCAAGACCATGAATTTATTAGGGCCTCATACCAATAATTAAAAATTTTCAGTTGTAGTGCAAAAAAAAAAAATTTTAAACATTTTCAGTGGTAGTAGAGGTCAGAAGTTATGTGTCTTACAGATTAATAGTTCTAAGGCCTACTTGGGTGTAACACAAAGAGAAGAGACTACCAATATATGTATGTGGATATACAAATGATTACTTGTCATCCTGGTTTACAAACCTAGTGGGCGGGGGTAGATGTTTGATTGTCCTGTTGTGTTAGATAGAGGTATTCTGAGTGCTTTGTAGGCAGAGGGAAAGAAGCCTGCAGAGAAGGAATGAATATGCTTGAGGAAGAATTGATGCAGCAAGGTCCCAAGAGAAGAGGAAGAGATGGGATCAAGATGATTGATAGAGGAGATAAAGTTCTCTAGAGACTAAGAAACTTGATTGAGGACATAAATTGGTACAGAACAAAGCCAGATGTTCAAAAAACAAATGTCATCTACCTTGCACTTTTAGTTTGGGTTTTCCCTCTTAAAATGCCTTGATCAGACATGGGGTCAGATATTCCAGTAAAAAATTTTCAGTTGTAGTGACCACATATTACATTCCACTCATTTGTAGGTATTTGAATTCCCCAGAAAGAAGAAAAAGGTAGGCTTACTTTACACTAGATTCCAACACAGCATCAGACTCATTATAATGTTATTAGGTGAGCATAGGAAGGCAGATAGTAAGCTGGTATAAATGTGAAAAGAACCAAACAGTTTTTTTTTTTTTGAAACTCTATACTTCATTGCCTCATCTGCTGCTTGCTATAAAACAGGAGAAATATGTAAAAGTTAAATGTATAAAAGATATGCATATTTTAGATACTCTAACTTATTTCTTTCAAATTATTTTCCTAAGGTCTGTAAAGATACATGGAAATAGTATTTTTGCCTAGGAAATTTTTTTACAATGAAGTCCAAAATCGGAGAAGGCACACGTGAAAAGAATCAAACTTAAGTAAAGGAGTCACAAGTGCGTTGACAATTGTCCCTCTGTGTATGTGGGGGATTGGTTGCAGAACTCCTACATATATCAACATCCATGCATACTCAAACCCTGCAGTCGGCCCTGCAGAACCTGCGTATAGGAAGAGTCAGCCCTCAGTATACACAGGTTTTGCATCCTGTAAATACTGTAATTTTGATCTGCATTTGGTTGAAAAAAATCTATGTATAAGTAGACCCTCACAGTTCAAACACAGGTTGTTTAAGAATCAACTATATTGTTCGAGTTGAAGTTTTTAATTATAAAAGAACCTTTGTAATCCCAGGTTTTATTTCCACAATCCAGAATTATCTCTACAGGAAGGCCTGCTTGCTTAAAATGTATTTACGACAGAGACATCTGTCTGTCTCTTTCAATCAGATCTTAAAAAAGGCGAATCATCCAAACTGTGTGGTGACTTTAAATGATAAACTTTTATTCTGAATATACTGTTTTTGCACAAGATTTAACACAACATTTTCTGGGATTATAAATATTTTTATAACAGTATTATACAAATTTTTACAAAATGTTTTTATCAGGCTAGTTAATTCCACAAAAGTGTCAAGAGAACATAATAAAGGGAGAAAAGATCTATTGTTCACAAAAGCCATTTGGCCTTTTGCATGGATGCACAATGAGCATTTCAATAAAAGTATCTTTAAAAGCATGATCCAACAATCATACAGCACAACAAAAAAGACAGCTTTACTAGGTCACATTGTAAACTTAATTGGCATCTATACAAGACAGTATCCCTTTAGTCTCAGCAGAATTCTTTGAGATAAATATGTGAACCAGAAATAAGGTAGATGAAACTATTGGTAGGGGTTGTCTAATCCTTTAAAATTCTGGAATTTTTCAACACTTGACAGTTTTGCTTCACTGATTTGCTCTATACAGAAATGTACACCGGATATTAACAATATTAATATTCTGCTGCGGGAAACAATACAAGTTTCACGTAATAAAATATTTGAAATTTTGGGCAAGTGAAGTAGTCATTCTATTCTACACTTAAAATGTCACAACATCCATTTTGTTTCACTATGCCAGACTATACCATTAAACATTTCAATGTCAACTAACATGATCAATGCAATAGCTTACGAGTTTTAAATTAAGACGGAATTTAAGTTTTGTTGGAGACAAAGATTTAAATGAGATGTAAAATATAAGAGAGCATCAAATAAGCAAGTAACACTTGGGTTGCAAAGGTCACTTAAAAGGGATACTGCCTATTTGAACCCCATAAGGCCAGTTTTAAAGTTAATAAAAGTAATATTATAGGAAAACTTACAAATGGCAGCAACACTGTTTTGTTTTGTTTTTCCAAGTTAAGCAATAACGCCTCACGCATTAGAAACATGAAAAAAGATCATACTAAAATCTTATAGGTCCAGTACCTAGAAATCTCTTCAATCAAACTTGCTAACTATGTCATGTTAAAAACCTGTTACAAATATGGACCACGATTGGTTGTTTGGCAGTAATGCTGGTTGTTCAAATGAAGAAAATATAAAGAAACCATTAATGCAAAATTCATTTTTGTTACTCAACACCAATGCCAGACTTATTTTAACTTTGTTTTGGTGACAAACATTAAGCTACATAAGTTTAACAAAAATTGAATAGTAAAATGTTTATACGCTTTTTAAAAAAATTGATCTCTTGTACTGTTCAGTCTTTGGAAATCAATACTAGCAGGCTAAAATTTAATTAATTCTTGTCAACAGTTAAAACTCACAGAAAAATAGTTTAATAGAACAGTTTGAGATGAGTGTTACTGTCTTTGAAAAAAAGTATGTTAAAAGCATTAAGACTAGGATTAGTCATGAGAACAATTTTTAGTCAGAGAGTTTGTTACCAATTTATTACCATGTATGTGGTTTTCATAATATAATAAAAAAATAAAGATTCACAGCACAACTTGTGCATATAAATCTATGTTGATGGCAACAGAAATCAAATAGGGCCCTGCCAAGAGATGCCAAGTTTAACTGTGAGTAATACAACAATAATGTAGTTGACAAAACATATAATTGACATTAGCCATGAAAATAGAGTCAATAGATTTTTAAACATAATTTTAAGGTAGTCTGTTGTATGCTGGAAGCAATTCAGTTGTTTTAATGTGCCTTGTTTATATACACAAACTAACAATTTTATGTTTTGATATCCCTTTCCCAACACTATCATGATTTAAAAGTCTAGGAAAAGTTAACAGTAAATTTTAAATATTTAATTAACAAACAACATGATTTAAACATAGTTACTATAGTGAGAAGTTCCATTTTTTAAAATTACTTTGGTGTTTTCTAAAATGTCAATACCAGTTATGAATGACACTACAAAATCACAACAATGCATTAGAAATGGTAACTGATGTCAACTCTTAGAGCCATAGTTGGCAAAGTGATTCCATTTCCCCTTCCCCCATCTTAAATTAAAAAAAAAAATCTTAAATAAGGAAATGTACACAAATGGTATCTAAGGTATATTGGCGGTGGGAGGGAACTACAAATGTATGCAAAGCTAAAAACAAAACAAATATTGCCTTTTAAACTATGCTAAATAATTGGTTATATCTTTGATATGTGAAACATATTAAAGCATGCTGGATAATGTTAATAACTTTGACTTAAAAAGGACATGTAAGAAAATTTCCAGCATATACACACACCAATATTTGGCATGTTCAAGAGAAAAGGAAAAAATGCATTTTATCATAAAAAATATCTACATACTTTCATCCTTCAGTAAAATTATTCACTAATCCTAGAGTTGCACTTTCATGGTTTTACCCTTTCTTCAAATACTGTTTACTAATGAAAATAATTTTTAAAAGCATAAATAATATTCCACTACCATATTAATCTATAATGAAGTATCTGATTTACTACACTAACCATTTTCACCAATGAAGTTGTATAAAAACAATTTTTATTATTCACAATCAAGTAAGTATTCATGTGCATACATATAGATTCAAGGTTTCCTATTTGTTCAGATATTGTCAAACCCTCATCAAATTGCATGAAAATTTTGGTCTAACAATCATCTGTGTAAAATGGAGAGGCAAAAGCAGCAGTAGCAGAAACTTTTAGATTGTACGTGCTACCATTGAAACGAACAAAGAGGAAACCTAGGATGAATCTTCACTGAAAACATATATGTACTTTTCAAAAAATAAATGTGTCAAATCTGATTTATGTACTTAAAATATCTGTACATAGGTTTTCAGGTGAAAGCATGAATCTGTATAAAATCCATTAATTCTTCTTTCACCATTTACCTAACCCCAATCATTCAGCATTTACATTGCACAGTATATTCAGAGTAGTTTAACAACATTTTTAAAAGATGACTTAAGTGCATTTACACTGCAAGGTTCAGATTCTTACATAACAATAATGTCACTCAGTTAACTTTTCAATGGACTACATTCTACAGTAAGAGAAAAACAAACTGAAAAGTTAAAATAGCAGCAGCATCATGCAAAATACCCTTGGAAACCAAAGTTCATTTATCACAAGAAAAACATTTCCCCCTCCCCCCAACAAGCTTTTCTTAGAGCAGTTTTATTTATCTGGCTAGCACTACATAACTGTACTGGGAACAAAAGGAACATTACATCAAAGCAATTGATTAAGGGCCTGCTTACATTTATGAGCAAATATGTCACATATTCAAATTTCACCCTCAAGCACCTGTAGATTGATAATTTCTTAGCTATTATTTTCAAACCATCAATTCATTATCCCACAACAATTTAATTGGTCATCAATTGTATTTTGTTTTTGGCAGAGAAGCCGTTCTTCATAAGGCATTTTATTCATGGCAAATTTTTTTGGAGAAAATTAGCCATTTATATTTCAACAATTTAGACCAATGTTAATTATTTCTCTCACTATATATATTTTTTTCAATAATAACCACTCACAGCAGAAGAATAAGAAGAATAAGAATTTTTAACAGGAGAATAAGTGAAGGCAAAAATAATTTTTTTTTCCTAGAGATTTTCTTGGTAAAATTGCAGCAAGTCAAAATTGCAGGTCAAAATCAAGACATTTCTCATGATTCATAAACAGTTGTATGGGGAGCCCTTTCACATGTAATCACCAACAGTGCAACAACAAACTCTCAAATTTCCCAAAGCGCACATATAGAATTTTGCTTTGATGTTATACATAGATGATGCAGCATTCACACAAGTTTAAGGATCTGACACCCTGACATGCAGCCAATGGGTGCTCAGGAGTCTGCGCCTTAATGTTAGGCCGTGGTGTGGGCCCAGCTGATGTTTTGCTGAGTCGACAGCTGACCCTATTTGAATGTAATCGAGGGCTCATGTTTTGGCAGGGTCTGGAGTTTAATCATGTAGATTTGGTTTTAGAAGGTCATAATAGGCAGTGTCTGCTGCCAGATACCAGCCAAAGTAGTACAAACTGGATTCCGATGAGAGACCACAGAGACGGATTTAATCCAGAAACACCACCACAGTCAGTATAATCCTCCTGTTGCAAAGAAAGAAAAAAAATACACATCTCAAAAAATATTTAGTAAGACATCTTTAAGAGTAATCCATATTTAGTCCACTTCCGAACTCACCTTATAAAATTGCTTTAATTGGAATCCAAATAAATTACATTCTCCTAGATGTTATTGTTTAGTAATTGTGGATAAAGCAATTTCCCTAGCACCATTTGACAAATGCTTTAATTTTTAGTTGTATATTCTGATGAATTAGTAAAGAAAATACTTTACTAATAAATGCTGTTTTGAGTAACATATGAACTTTTAAATAACTTATTTTCAAAGTACCAAAAAAATCTATTACTATATATCTGTATACAAAAAAATAAAATATTATGTTTTCTAATTCCCAAGAATTATGATTTTGGCAGCTATGCTCCATAAGGAAAAGCTTGGGAATGGCAAAATAAATAAATTTAAAAAATGAATTTACCTTTCCCACATCTCTTATATCTAATTTCTAAGCCTGAACACTCAGTGCATACATAGCATCTGTACTTTCATCAATAATTAAAGTAAACTGAATAATAATATGAACCATAAACAATGAAGGACACTCTAAAAACACACATCTAAAATAGAAAGCTAATCTAGATAGAGAGGTTTGTCTTGTTTAGAGAACCATGAAATACTAGCGATAAATATTCCTTATCTTTTATTCCTGTTTATATTATGTAACATTTTCCTTTAATTCTTTTAATATGGTAAATTTCATTTATAAAAACCTTGTTTTTAATTATCTTCCCAAACAGCTTTAAGGAATCTACTAATCCACACTGGATCGTCTACCACCCCAAATAACAGACTAAATAGTTTTCTGGCAGAGATGAGGTCTCGTTATGATACCCAGTCTGGTCTCAACTCCTAGCCTCAAGTGATCCTCCCACCTTGGCCTCTCAAAGCACTGAGATTATAAGCATGAGCCACCGTGTCCAGCATACTTTTCTTTTTCCAGAATAATTTTACAAAGATTCTAAGCTCTCAAAGAATAAGAACTTCAGCTCTTTTTGTTTACCAGAATTTTTTTTTTTTTTTAGAAATCCTTGTGTACTGTTGGTGGGAATGTAAATTGGTACAACCAGAAAACAGCATGGATAGTCCTTTAAAAATAGAACTAACATATAACTCATAAATCCCTCTGTGGGCTATTTGCCCAAAGGAAATGAAATCAGCACCCTGTAGAGATATCTGCAATCCTACTTTTGTTGCAGCATTATTTACAGTAGTCAAGCTATGGAAAGAAATCTGTGTCTATGAGAAATCTGATTAAAGACATTGTGATACACGTGCACACATGTACTGGAAAATTATTTAGCCTTAACAAAGGATCTGTTGCCATTTGTGACAACATGAATGAAACTGGAAGATTTAATGCTAAGTGTAATAAGTCAGGCATAGTTTCGATGAGCAGCGTGCTTGATTCCATGTTTTTGCTATGTGAATAGAGCTGCAACAAACATACGTGTGCAGGTATCTTTTTGTAGAATGATTTGATTTCCTCTGGGTATATTCCCAACAGGAGAATTGCTGGGTCATATGGAAGGTCAATTTCTAGTTCTTTCAGAAATCACCACACTGTCTTCCCAAAGAGGTTGCTCTAGTTTGCATTCCCACCAGCAGTGTAGAAGCGTTCCTTTTTCTCTGCATCCTAGCCAGCATATGTTGTTTGTTTTATTTTTATTTTTATTTTTTTATATATAATATTTTTTTATTGTGATATTGAGGGGTACAGTTAAGGGTTAGGTACACAAATATGTCTCGTTCAGGCACCCTTGTTGATAAAGAGTGTCCCCCCATCCCCAGACAGGTATTTACTGCCATTAATCCCTTCCCTTATCCTTCCCCCCGCCCCATAG